>JAZKLR010000760.1:0-141875 GCA_037103525.1 Ganaspis brasiliensis
CATAACAAATCCCGAAAAGAACCGAATTTACTAATTAGGCGACTGCACTGCTAACTTTTACGTATTTTTAATATCTAACTGAATCTACAGCCCAATGATGATGATTACTGATCACCAATCCTCACGGATAAATCATTCAGCCCAAACGGCAAATTCCCATCACATAACAAATCCCGAAAAGAACCGAATTTACTAATTAGGCGACTGCACTGCTAAGTTTTACCTATTTTTCAAAACTAACTGAATCTACAGCCCAATGATGATGATAACTAATCACCAATCCTCACGGATAAATCATTCAGTCCAAACGGCAAATTCCCATCACATAGCAAATCCCGAAAAGAACCTAGTTTACTAATTAGGCGCCTGCACTGCTATCTTTTACCTATTTTTCAAAACTAACTGAATCTACAGCCCAATGATGATGACTACTGATCACAAATCCTCACGGATAAATCATTCAGCCCAAACGGCAAATTCCCATGACATAGCAAATCCCGAAAAGAACCTAGTTTACTAATTAGGCGACTGCACTGCTAACTTTTACCTATTTTTCAAAACTAACTGAATCTACAGCCCAATGATGATGATAACTGATCACCAATCCTCACGGATAAATCATTCAGCCCAAACGGCAAATTCCCATGACATAGCAAATCCCGAAAAGAACCTAGTTTACTAATTAGGCGACTGCACTGCTAACTTTTACCTATTTTTCAAAACTAACTGAATCTACAGCCCAATGATGATGATAACTAATCACCAATCCTCACGGATAAATCATTCAGCCCAAACGGCAAATTCCCATCACATAACAATTGCCAAAAAAAACCTAATTTTCTAATTAGGCGACTGCACTGATAACTTTTACCATTTTTCAAAACTAACTGAATCTACAGCCCAATGATGATGATTACTGATCACCAATCCTCACGGATAAATCATTCAGCCCAAACGGCAAATTCCCATGACATAGCAAATCCCGAAAAGAACCTAGTTTACTAATTAGGCGACTGCACTGCTAACTTTTACCTATTTTTCTAAACTAACTGAATCTACTGCCCAATGATGATGATTACTGATAACCAATCCTCACGGATAAATCATTCAGCCCAAACGGCAAATTCCCATCACATAGCAAATCCCGAAAAGAACCTAGTTTACTAATTAGGCGACTGCAATGCTAACTTTTACCTATTTTTCTAAACTAACTGAATCTACTGCCCAATGATGATGATTACTGATAACCAATCCTCACGGATAAATCATTCAGCCCAAACGGCAAATTCCCATGACATAACAAATCCCGAAAAGAACCGAATTTACTAATTAGGCGACTGCACTGCTAAGTTTTACCTATTTTTCAAAACTAACTGAATCTACAGCCCAATGATGATGATAACTAATCACCAATCCTCACGGATAAATCATTCAGCCCAAACGGCAAATTCCCATCACATAACAATTGCCAAAAAAAACCTAATTTTCTAATTAGGCGACTGCACTGATAACTTTTACCATTTTTCAAAACTAACTGAATCTACAGCCCAATGATGATGATTACTGATCACCAATCCTCACGGATAAATCATTCAGCCCAAACGGCAAATTCCCATGACATAGCAAATCCCGAAAAGAACCTAGTTTACTAATTAGGCGACTGCACTGCTAACTTTTACCTATTTTTCAGAACTAACTGAATCTACAGCCCAATGATGATGATAACTAATCACCAATCCTCACGGATAAATCATTCAGTCCAAACGGCAAATTCCCATCACATAGCAAATCCCGAAAAGAACCTAGTTTACTAATTAGGCGACTGCAATGCTAACTTTTACCTATTTTTCTAAACTAACTGAATCTACTGCCCAATGATGATGATTACTGATAACCAATCCTCACGGATAAATCATTCAGCCCAAACGGCAAATTCCCATGACATAACAAATCCCGAAAAGAACCGAATTTACTAATTAGGCGACTGCACTGCTAAAGTTTACGTATTTTTAATATCTAACTGAATCTACAGCCCAATGATGATGATTACCGATCACCAATCCTCACGGATAAATCATTCAGCCCAAACGGCAAATTCCCATCACATAACAAATCCCGAAAAGAACCGAATTTACTAATTAGGCGACTGCACTGCTAAGTTTTACCTATTTTTCAAAACTAACTGAATCTACAGCCCAATGATGATGATAACTAATCACCAATCCTCACGGATAAATCATTCAGTCCAAACGGCAAATTCCCATCACATAGCAAATCCCGAAAAGAACCTAGTTTACTAATTAGGCGACTGCACTGCTAACTTTTACCTATTTTTCAAAACTAACTGAATCTACAGCCCAATGATGATGATAACTGATCACCAATCCTCACGGATAAATCATTCAGCCCAAACGGCAAATTCCCATCACATAGCAAATCCCGAAAAGAACCTAGTTTACTAATTAGGCGACTGCACTGCTAACTTTTACCTATTTTTCAAAACTAACTGAATCTACAGCCCAATGATGATGATAACTAATCACCAATCCTCACGGATAAATCATTCAGCCCAAACGGCAAATTCCCATGACATAGCAAATCCCGAAAAGAACCTAGTTTACTAATTAGGCGACTGCACTGCTAACTTTTACCTATTTTTCAAAACTAACTGAATCTACAGCCCAATGATGATGATAACTGATCACCAATCCTCACGGATAAATCATTCAGCCCAAACGGCAAATTCCCATCACATAGCAAATCCCGAAAAGAACCTAGTTTACTAATTAGGCTACTGCACTGCTATCTTTTACCTATTTTTCAAAACTAACTGAATCTACAGCCCAATGATGATGATAACTAATCACCAATCCTCACGGATAAATCATTCAGTCCAAACGGCAAATTCCCATCACATAGCAAATCCCGAAAAGAACCTAGTTTACTAATTAGGCGACTGCAATGCTAACTTTTACCTATTTTTCTAAACTAACTGAATCTACTGCCCAATGATGATGATTACTGATAACCAATCCTCACGGATAAATCATTCAGCCCAAACGGCAAATTCCCATGACATAACAAATCCCGAAAAGAACCGAATTTACTAATTAGGCGACTGCACTGCTAAAGTTTACGTATTTTTAATATCTAACTGAATCTACAGCCCAATGATGATGATTACCGATCACCAATCCTCACGGATAAATCATTCAGCCCAAACGGCAAATTCCCATCACATAACAAATCCCGAAAAGAACCGAATTTACTAATTAGGCGACTGCACTGCTAAGTTTTACCTATTTTTCAAAACTAACTGAATCTACAGCCCAATGATGATGATAACTAATCACCAATCCTCACGGATAAATCATTCAGTCCAAACGGCAAATTCCCATCACATAGCAAATCCCGAAAAGAACCTAGTTTACTAATTAGGCGACTGCACTGCTAACTTTTACCTATTTTTCAAAACTAACTGAATCTACAGCCCAATGATGATGATAACTGATCACCAATCCTCACGGATAAATCATTCAGCCCAAACGGCAAATTCCCATCACATAGCAAATCCCGAAAAGAACCTAGTTTACTAATTAGGCGACTGCACTGCTAACTTTTACCTATTTTTCAAAACTAACTGAATCTACAGCCCAATGATGATGATAACTAATCACCAATCCTCACGGATAAATCATTCAGCCCAAACGGCAAATTCCCATGACATAGCAAATCCCGAAAAGAACCTAGTTTACTAATTAGGCGACTGCACTGCTAACTTTTACCTATTTTTCAAAACTAACTGAATCTACAGCCCAATGATGATGATAACTGATCACCAATCCTCACGGATAAATCATTCAGCCCAAACGGCAAATTCCCATCACATAGCAAATCCCGAAAAGAACCTAGTTTACTAATTAGGCTACTGCACTGCTATCTTTTACCTATTTTTCAAAACTAACTGAATCTACAGCCCAATGATGATGATTACTGATCACCAATCCTCACGGATAAATCATTCAGCCCAAACGGCAAATTCCCATGACATAGCAAATCCCGAAAAGAACCTAGTTTACTAATTAGGCGACTGCACTGCTAACTTTTACCTATTTTTCAAAACTAACTGAATCTACAGCCCAATGATAATAATAACTGATCACCAATCCTCACGGATAAATCATTCAGCCCAAACGGCAAATTCCCATGACATAGCAAATCCCGAAAAGAACCTAGTTTACTAATTAGGCGACTGCACTGCTAACTTTTACCTATATTTCAAAACTAACTGAATCTACAGCCCAATGATGATGATTACTGATCACCAATCCTCACGGATAAATCATTCAGCCCAAACGGCAAATTCCCATGACATAGCAAATCCCGAAAAGAACCTAGTTTACTAATTAGGCTACTGCACTGCTATCTTTTACCTATTTTTCAAAACTAACTGAATCTACAGCCCAATGATGATGATTACTGATCACCAATCCTCACGGATAAATCATTCAGCCCAAACGGCAAATTCCCATGACATAGCAAATCCCGAAAAGAACCTAGTTTACTAATTAGGCGACTGCACTGCTAACTTTTACCTATTTTTCAATACTAACAGAATCCACAGCCTAATGATGAAGATTACTGATCACCAATCCTCACGGATAAATCATTCAGCCCAAACGGCAAATTCCCATCACATAGCAAATCCCGAAAAGAACCTAGTTTACTAATTAGGCTACTGCACTGCTATCTTTTACCTATTTTTCAAAACTAACTGAATCTACAGCCCAATGATGATGATTACTGATCACCAATCCTCACGGATAAATCATTCAGCCCAAACGGCAAATTCCCATGACATAGCAAATCCCGAAAAGAACCTAGTTTACTAATTAGGCGACTGCACTGCTAACTTTTACCTATTTTTCAATACTAACAGAATCCACAGCCTAATGATGAAGATTACTGATCACCAATCCTCACGGATAAATCATTCAGCCCAAACGGCAAATTCCCATCAAATAGCAAATCCCGAAAAGAACCTAGTTTACTAATTAGGCGACTGCAATGCTAACTTTTACCTATTTTTCTAAACTAACTGAATCTACTGCCCAATGATGATGATTACTGATAACTAATCCTCACGGATAAATCATTCAGCCCAAACGGCAAATTCCCATCACATAACAAATCCCGAAAAGAACCGAATTTACTAATTAGGCGACTGCACTGCTAACTTTTACGTATTTTTAATATCTAACTGAATCTACAGCCCAATGATGATGATTACTGATCACCAATCCTCACGGATAAATCATTCAGCCCAAACGGCAAATTCCCATCACATAGCAAATCCCGAAAAGAACCTAGTTTACTATTTAAGCGACTGCACTGCTAACTTTTACCTATTTTTCAAAACTAACTGAATCTACAGCCCAATGATGATGACTACTGATCACAAATCCTCACGGATAAATCATTCAGCCCAAACGGCAAATTCCCATGACATAGCAAATCCCGAAAAGAACCTAGTTTACTAATTAGGCGACTGCACTGCTAACTTTTACCTATTTTTCAAAACTAACTGAATCTACAGCCCAATGATAATAATAACTGATCACCAATCCTCACGGATAAATCATTCAGCCCAAACGGCAAATTCCCATCACATAGCAAATCCCGAAAAGAACCTAGTTTACTAATTAGGCTACTGCACTGCTATCTTTTACCTATTTTTCAAAACTAACTGAATCTACAGCCCAATGATGATGATTACTGATCACCAATCCTCACGGATAAATCATTCAGCCCAAACGGCAAATTCCCATGACATAGCAAATCCCGAAAAGAACCTAGTTTACTAATTAGGCGACTGCACTGCTAACTTTTACCTATTTTTCAATACTAACAGAATCCACAGCCTAATGATGAAGATTACTGATCACCAATCCTCACGGATAAATCATTCAGCCCAAACGGCAAATTCCCATCAAATAGCAAATCCCGAAAAGAACCTAGTTTACTAATTAGGCGACTGCAATGCTAACTTTTACCTATTTTTCTAAACTAACTGAATCTACTGCCCAATGATGATGATTACTGATAACTAATCCTCACGGATAAATCATTCAGCCCAAACGGCAAATTCCCATCACATAACAAATCCCGAAAAGAACCGAATTTACTAATTAGGCGACTGCACTGCTAACTTTTACGTATTTTTAATATCTAACTGAATCTACAGCCCAATGATGATGATTACTGATAACCAATCCTCACGGCTAAATCATTCAGCCCAAACGGCAAATTCCCATCACATAGCAAATCCCGAAAAGAACCTAGTTTACTATTTAAGCGACTGCACTGCTAACTTTTACCTATTTTTCAAAACTAACTGAATCTACAGCCCAATGATGATGACTACTGATCACAAATCCTCACGGATAAATCATTCAGCCCAAACGGCAAATTCCCATGACATAGCAAATCCCGAAAAGAACCTAGTTTACTAATTAGGCGACTGCACTGCTAACTTTTACCTATTTTTCAAAACTAACTGAATCTACAGCCCAATGATGATGATAACTGATCACCAATCCTCACGGATAAATCATTCAGCCCAAACAGCAAATTCCCATCACATAGCAAATCCCGAAAAGAACCTAGTTTACTAATTAGGCGACTGCACTTCTAACTTTTACCTATATTTCAAAACTAACTGAATCTACAGCCCAATGATGATGATTACTGATAACCAATCCTCACGGATAATTCATTCAGCCCAAACGGCCAATTCCCATCACATAACAAATCCCGAAAAGAACCTAGTTTACTAATTAGGCGACTGCACTGCTAACTTTTACCTATTTTTCAAAACTAACTGAATCTACAGCCCAATGATGATGATAACTGATCACCAATCCTCACGGATAAATCATTCAGCCCAAACAGCAAATTCCCATCACATAGCAAATCCCGAAAAGAACCTAGTTTACTAATTAGGCGACTGCACTTCTAACTTTTACCTATATTTCAAAACTAACTGAATCTACAGCCCAATGATGATGACTACTGATCACAAATCCTCACGGATAAATCATTCAGCCCAAACGGCAAATTCCCATGACATAGCAAATCCCGAAAAGAACCTAGTTTACTAATTAGGCGACTGCACTGCTAACTTTTACCTATTTTTCAAAACTAACTGAATCTACAGCCCAATGATGATGATAACTGATCACCAATCCTCACGGATAAATCATTCAGCCCAAACGGCAAATTCCCATCACATAGCAAATCCCGAAAAGAACCTAGTTTACTAATTAGGCGACTGCACTGCTATCTTTTACCTATTTTTCAAAACTAACTGAATCTACAGCCCAATGATGATGATTACTGATCACCAATCCTCACGGATAAATCATTCAGCCCAAACGGCAAATTCCCATCACATAACAAATCCCGAAACGAACCGAATTTACTAATTAGGCGACTGCACTGCTAAGTTTTACCTATTTTTCAAAACTAACTGAATCTACAGCCCAATGATGATGATAACTAATCACCAATCCTCACGGATAAATCATTCAGTCCAAACGGCAAATTCCCATCACATAGCAAATCCCGAAAAGAACCTAGTTTACTAATTAGGCGCCTGCACTGCTATCTTTTACCTATTTTTCAAAACTAACTGAATCTACAGCCCAATGATGATGACTACTGATCACAAATCCTCACGGATAAATCATTCAGCCCAAACGGCAAATTCCCATGACATAGCAAATCCCGAAAAGAACCTAGTTTACTAATTAGGCGACTGCACTGCTAACTTTTACCTATTTTTCAAAACTAACTGAATCTACAGCCCAATGATGATGATAACTGATCACCAATCCTCACGGATAAATCATTCAGCCCAAACGGCAAATTCCCATCACATAGCAAATCCCGAAAAGAACCTAGTTTACTAATTAGGCGACTGCACTGCTAACTTTTACCTATTTTTCAAAACTAACTGAATCTACAGCCCAATGATGATGATAACTAATCACCAATCCTCACGGATAAATCATTCAGTCCAAACGGCAAATTCCCATCACATAGCAAATCCCGAAAAGAACCTAGTTTACTAATTAGGCGACTGCACTGCTATCTTTTACCTATTTTTCAAAACTAACTGAATTTACAGCCCAATGATGATGACTACTGATCACCAATCCTCACGGATAAATCATTCAGCCCAAACGGCCAATTCCCATCACATAGCAAATCCCGAAAAGAACCTAGTTTACTAATTAGGCGACTGCACTGCTATCTTTTACCTATTTTTCAAAACTAATTGAATCTACAGCCCAATGATGATGATTACTGATCACCAATCCTCACGGATAAATCATTCAGCCCAAACGGCAAATTCCCATGACATAGCAAATCCCGAAAAGAACCTAGTTTACTAATTAGGCGACTGCACTGCTAACTTTTACCTATTTTTCAAAACTAACTGAATCTACAGCCCAATGATGATGATAACTGATCACCAATCCTCACGGATAAATCATTCAGCCCAAACGGCAAATTCCCATCACATAGCAAATCCCAAAAAGAACCTAGTTTACTAATTAGGCGACTGCACTGCTAACGTTTACCTATTTTTCAAAACTAACTGAATCTACAGCCCAATGATGATGATTACTGATAACCGATCCTCACGGCTAAATCAGTCAGCCCAAACGGCAAATTCCCATCACATAGCAAATCCCGAAAAGAACCTAGTTTACTAATTAGGCGACTGCAATGCTAACTTTTACCTATTTTTCTAAACTAACTGAATCTACTGCCCAATGATGATGATTACTGATAACCAATCCTCACGGATAAATCATTCAGCCCAAACGGCAAATTCCCATCACATAACAAATCCCGAAAAGAACCGAATTTACTAATTAGGCGACTGCACTGCTAACTTTTACGTATTTTTAATATCTAACTGAATCTACAGCCCAATGATGATGATTACTGATCACCAATCCTCACGGATAAATCATTCAGCCCAAACGGCAAATTCCCATCACATAACAAATCCCGAAAAGAACCGAATTTACTAATTAGGCGACTGCACTGCTAAGTTTTACCTATTTTTCAAAACTAACTGAATCTACAGCCCAATGATGATGATAACTAATCACCAATCCTCACGGATAAATCATTCAGTCCAAACGGCAAATTCCCATCACATAGCAAATCCCGAAAAGAACCTAGTTTACTAATTAGGCACCTGCACTGCTATCTTTTACCTATTTTTCAAAACTAACTGAATCTACAGCCCAATGATGATGACTACTGATCACAAATCCTCACGGATAAATCATTCAGCCCAAACGGCAAATTCCCATGACATAGCAAATCCCGAAAAGAACCTAGTTTACTAATTAGGCGACTGCACTGCTAACTTTTACCTATTTTTCAAAACTAACTGAATCTACAGCCCAATGATGATGATAACTGATCACCAATCCTCACGGATAAATCATTCAGCCCAAACGGCAAATTCCCATCACATAGCAAATCCCGAAAAGAACCTAGTTTACTAATTAGGCGACTGCACTGCTAACTTTTACCTATTTTTCAAAACTAACTGAATCTACAGCCCAATGATGATGATAACTAATCACCAATCCTCACGGATAAATCATTCAGTCCAAACGGCAAATTCCCATCACATAGCAAATCCCGAAAAGAACCTAGTTTACTAATTAGGCGACTGCACTGCTATCTTTTACCTATTTTTCAAAACTAACTGAATTTACAGCCCAATGATGATGACTACTGATCACCAATCCTCACGGATAAATCATTCAGCCCAAACGGCCAATTCCCATCACATAGCAAATCCCGAAAAGAACCTAGTTTACTAATTAGGCGACTGCACTGCTATCTTTTACCTATTTTTCAAAACTAATTGAATCTACAGCCCAATGATGATGATTACTGATCACCAATCCTCACGGATAAATCATTCAGCCCAAACGGCAAATTCCCATGACATAGCAAATCCCGAAAAGAACCTAGTTTACTAATTAGGCGACTGCACTGCTAACTTTTACCTATTTTTCAAAACTAACTGAATCTACAGCCCAATGATGATGATAACTGATCACCAATCCTCACGGATAAATCATTCAGCCCAAACGGCAAATTCCCATCACATAGCAAATCCCAAAAAGAACCTAGTTTACTAATTAGGCGACTGCACTGCTAACGTTTACCTATTTTTCAAAACTAACTGAATCTACAGCCCAATGATGATGATTACTGATAACCGATCCTCACGGCTAAATCAGTCAGCCCAAACGGCAAATTCCCATCACATAGCAAATCCCGAAAAGAACCTAGTTTACTAATTAGGCGACTGCAATGCTAACTTTTACCTATTTTTCTAAACTAACTGAATCTACTGCCCAATGATGATGATTACTGATAACCAATCCTCACGGATAAATCATTCAGCCCAAACGGCAAATTCCCATCACATAACAAATCCCGAAAAGAACCGAATTTACTAATTAGGCGACTGCACTGCTAACTTTTACGTATTTTTAATATCTAACTGAATCTACAGCCCAATGATGATGATTACTGATCACCAATCCTCACGGATAAATCATTCAGCCCAAACGGCAAATTTCCATCACATAACAAATCCCGAAAAGAACCGAATTTACTAATTAGGCGACTGCACTGCTAAGTTTTACCTATTTTTCAAAACTAACTGAATCTACAGCCCAATGATGATGATAACTAATCACCAATCCTCACGGATAAATCATTCAGTCCAAACGGCAAATTCCCATCACATAGCAAATCCCGAAAAGAACCTAGTTTACTAATTAGGCACCTGCACTGCTATCTTTTACCTATTTTTCAAAACTAACTGAATCTTCAGCCCAATGATGATGACTACTGATCACAAATCCTCACGGATAAATCATTCAGCCCAAACGGCAAATTCCCATGACATAGCAAATCCCGAAAAGAACCTAGTTTACTAATTAGGCGACTGCACTGCTAACTTTTACCTATTTTTCAAAACTAACTGAATCTACAGCCCAATGATGATGATAACTGATCACCAATCCTCACGGATAAATCATTCAGCCCAACCGGCAAATTCCCATCACATAGCAAATCCCGAAAAGAACCTAGTTTACTAATTAGGCGACTGCACTGCTAACTTTTACCTATTTTTCAAAACTAACTGAATCTAAAGCCCAATGATGATGATAACTAATCACCAATCCTCACGGATAAATCATTCAGTCCAAACGGCAAATTCCCATCACATAGCAAATCCCGAAAAGAACCTAGTTTACTAATTAGGCGACTGCACTGCTAACTTTTACCTATTTTTCAAAACTAACTGAATCTACAGCCCAATGATGATGATAACTGATCACCAATCCTCACGGATAAATCATTCAGCCCAAACGGCAAATTCCCATCACATAGCAAATCCCGAAAAGAACCTAGTTTACTAATTAGGCGACTGCACTGCTATCTTTTACCTATTTTTCAAAACTAACTGAATCTACAGCCCAATGATGATGATTACTGATCACCAATCCTCACGGATAAATCATTCAGCCCAAACGGCAAATTCCCATCACATAACAAATCCCGAAAAGAACCGAATTTACTAATTAGGCGACTGCACTGCTAAGTTTTACCTATTTTTCAAAACTAACTGAATCTACAGCCCAATGATGATGATAACTAATCACCAATCCTCACGGATAAATCATTCAGTCCAAACGGCAAATTCCCATCACATAGCAAATCCCGAAAAGAACCTAGTTTACTAATTAGGCGACTGCACTGCTAACTTTTACCTATTTTTCAAAACTAACTGAATCTACAGCCCAATGATGATGATAACTAATCACCAATCCTCACGGATAAATCATTCAGTCCAAACGGCAAATTCCCATCACATAGCAAATCCCGAAAAGAACCTAGTTTACTAATTAGGCGACTGCACTGCTATCTTTTACCTATTTTTCAAAACTAACTGAATTTACAGCCCAATGATGATGACTACTGATCACCAATCCTCACGGATAAATCATTCAGCCCAAACGGCCAATTCCCATCACATAGCAAATCCCGAAAAGAACCTAGTTTACTAATTAGGCGACTGCACTGCTATCTTTTACCTATTTTTCAAAACTAATTGAATCTACAGCCCAATGATGATGATTACTGATCACCAATCCTCACGGATAAATCATTCAGCCCAAACGGCAAATTCCCATGACATAGCAAATCCCGAAAAGAACCTAGTTTACTAATTAGGCGACTGCACTGCTAACGTTTACCTATTTTTCAAAACTAACTGAATCTACAGCCCAATGATGATGATTACTGATAACCGATCCTCACGGCTAAATCAGTCAGCCCAAACGGCAAATTCCCATCACATAGCAAATCCCGAAAAGAACCTAGTTTACTAATTAGGCGACTGCAATGCTAACTTTTACCTATTTTTCTAAACTAACTGAATCTACTGCCCAATGATGATGATTACTGATAACCAATCCTCACGGATAAATCATTCAGCCCAAACGGCAAATTCCCATCACATAACAAATCCCGAAAAGAACCGAATTTACTAATTAGGCGACTGCACTGCTAACTTTTACGTATTTTTAATATCTAACTGAATCTACAGCCCAATGATGATGATTACTGATCACCAATCCTCACGGATAAATCATTCAGCCCAAACGGCAAATTCCCATCACATAACAAATCCCGAAAAGAACCGAATTTACTAATTAGGCGACTGCACTGCTAAGTTTTACCTATTTTTCAAAACTAACTGAATCTACAGCCCAATGATGATGATAACTAATCACCAATCCTCACGGATAAATCATTCAGTCCAAACGGCAAATTCTTATCACATAGCAAATCCCGAAAAGAACCTAGTTTACTAATTAGGCGCCTGCACTGCTATCTTTTACCTATTTTTCAAAACTAACTGAATCTACAGCCCAATGATGATGACTACTGATCACAAATCCTCACGGATAAATCATTCAGCCCAAACGGCAAATTCCCATGACATAGCAAATCCCGAAAAGAACCTAGTTTACTAATTAGGCGACTGCACTGCTAACTTTTACCTATTTTTCAAAACTAACTGAATCTACAGCCCAATGATGATGATAACTGATCACCAATCCTCACGGATAAATCATTCAGCCCAAACGGCAAATTCCCATCACATAGCAAATCCCGAAAAGAACCTAGTTTACTAATTAGGCGACTGCACTGCTAACTTTTACCTATTTTTCAAAACTAACTGAATCTACAGCCCAATGATGATGATAACTGATCACCAATCCTCACGGATAAATCATTCAGCCCAACCGGCAAATTCCCATCACATAGCAAATCCCGAAAAGAACCTAGTTTACTAATTAGGCGACTGCACTGCTAACTTTTACCTATTTTTCAAAACTAACTGAATCTACAGCCCAATGATGATGATAACTGATCACCAATCCTCACGGATAAATCATTCAGCCCAAACGGCAAATTCCCATCACATAGCAAATCCCGAAAAGAACCTAGTTTACTAATTAGGCGACTGCACTGCTATCTTTTACCTATTTTTCAAAACTAACTGAATCTACAGCCCAATGATGATGATTACTGATCACCAATCCTCACGGATAAATCATTCAGCCCAAACGGCAAATTCCCATCACATAACAAATCCCGAAAAGAACCGAATTTACTAATTAGGCGACTGCACTGCTAAGTTTTACCTATTTTTCAAAACTAACTGAATCTACAGCCCAATGATGATGATAACTAATCACCAATCCTCACGGATAAATCATTCAGTCCAAACGGCAAATTCCCATCACATAGCAAATCCCGAAAAGAACCTAGTTTACTAATTAGGCGACTGCACTGCTAACTTTTACCTATTTTTCAAAACTAACTGAATCTACAGCCCAATGATGATGATAACTAATCACCAATCCTCACGGATAAATCATTCAGTCCAAACGGCAAATTCCCATCACATAGCAAATCCCGAAAAGAACCTAGTTTACTAATTAGGCGACTGCACTGCTATCTTTTACCTATTTTTCAAAACTAACTGAATTTACAGCCCAATGATGATGACTACTGATCACCAATCCTCACGGATAAATCATTCAGCCCAAACGGCCAATTCCCATCACATAGCAAATCCCGAAAAGAACCTAGTTTACTAATTAGGCGACTGCACTGCTATCTTTTACCTATTTTTCAAAACTAATTGAATCTACAGCCCAATGATGATGATTACTGATCACCAATCCTCACGGATAAATCATTCAGCCCAAACGGCAAATTCCCATGACATAGCAAATCCCGAAAAGAACCTAGTTTACTAATTAGGCGACTGCACTGCTAACGTTTACCTATTTTTCAAAACTAACTGAATCTACAGCCCAATGATGATGATTACTGATAACCGATCCTCACGGCTAAATCAGTCAGCCCAAACGGCAAATTCCCATCACATAGCAAATCCCGAAAAGAACCTAGTTTACTAATTAGGCGACTGCAATGCTAACTTTTACCTATTTTTCTAAACTAACTGAATCTACTGCCCAATGATGATGATTACTGATAACCAATCCTCACGGATAAATCATTCAGCCCAAACGGCAAATTCCCATCACATAACAAATCCCGAAAAGAACCGAATTTACTAATTAGGCGACTGCACTGCTAACTTTTACGTATTTTTAATATCTAACTGAATCTACAGCCCAATGATGATGATTACTGATCACCAATCCTCACGGATAAATCATTCAGCCCAAACGGCAAATTCCCATCACATAACAAATCCCGAAAAGAACCGAATTTACTAATTAGGCGACTGCACTGCTAAGTTTTACCTATTTTTCAAAACTAACTGAATCTACAGCCCAATGATGATGATAACTAATCACCAATCCTCACGGATAAATCATTCAGTCCAAACGGCAAATTCTTATCACATAGCAAATCCCGAAAAGAACCTAGTTTACTAATTAGGCGCCTGCACTGCTATCTTTTACCTATTTTTCAAAACTAACTGAATCTACAGCCCAATGATGATGACTACTGATCACAAATCCTCACGGATAAATCATTCAGCCCAAACGGCAAATTCCCATGACATAGCAAATCCCGAAAAGAACCTAGTTTACTAATTAGGCGACTGCACTGCTAACTTTTACCTATTTTTCAAAACTAACTGAATCTACAGCCCAATGATGATGATAACTGATCACCAATCCTCACGGATAAATCATTCAGCCCAAACGGCAAATTCCCATCACATAGCAAATCCCGAAAAGAACCTAGTTTACTAATTAGGCGACTGCACTGCTAACTTTTACCTATTTTTCAAAACTAACTGAATCTAAAGCCCAATGATGATGATAACTAATCACCAATCCTCACGGATAAATCATTCAGTCCAAACGGCAAATTCCCATCACATAGCAAATCCCGAAAAGAACCTAGTTTACTAATTAGGCGACTGCACTGCTATCTTTTACCTATTTTTCAAAACTAACTGAATCTACAGCCCAATGATGATGACTACTGATCACCAATCCTCACGGATAAATCATTCAGCCCAAACGGCAAATTCCCATCAGATGGCAAATTCCCATCACATAGCAAATCCCGAAAAGAACCTAGTTTACTAATTAGGCGACTGCACTACTAACTTTTACCTATTTTTCAAATCTAACTGAATCTACAGCCTATTGATGATGATTACTGATCACCAATCCTCACGGATAAATCATTCAGCCCAAACGGCAAATTCCCATCACATAAAACCTCCCGAAAAGAACCTAGTTTACTAATTAGGCGACTGCACTGCTAAGTTTTACCTATTTTTCAAAACTAACTGAATCTACAGCCTAATGATGATGACTACTGATCACCAATCCTCACGGATAAATCATTCAGCCCAAACGGCAAATTCCCATCACATAAAACCTCCCGAAAAGAACCTAGTTTACTAATTAGGCGACTGCACTGCTAACTTTTACCTATTTTTCAAAACTAACTGAATCTACAGCCCAATTATGATGATAACTGATCACCAATCCTCACGGATAAATCATTCAGCCCAAACGGCAAATTCCCATCACATAGCAAATCCCAAAAAGAACCTAGTTTACTAATTAGGCGACTGCACTGCTAACGTTTACCTATTTTTCAAAACTAACTGAATCTACAGCCCAATGATGATGATTACTGATAACCGATCCTCACGGCTAAATCAGTCAGCCCAAACGGCAAATTCCCATCACATAGCAAATCCCGAAAAGAACCTAGTTTACTAATTAGGCGACTGCAATGCTAACTTTTACCTATTTTTCTAAACTAACTGAATCTACTGCCCAATGATGATGATTACTGATAACCAATCCTCACGGATAAATCATTCAGCCCAAACGGCAAATTCCCATCACATAACAAATCCCGAAAAGAACCGAATTTACTAATTAGGCGACTGCACTGCTAACTTTTACGTATTTTTAATATCTAACTGAATCTACAGCCCAATGATGATGATTACTGATCACCAATCCTCACGGATAAATCATTCAGCCCAAACGGCAAATTCCCATCACATAACAAATCCCGAAAAGAACCGAATTTACTAATTAGGCGACTGCACTGCTAAGTTTTACCTATTTTTCAAAACTAACTGAATCTACAGCCCAATGATGATGATAACTAATCACCAATCCTCACGGATAAATCATTCAGTCCAAACGGCAAATTCCCATCACATAGCAAATCCCGAAAAGAACCTAGTTTACTAATTAGGCGCCTGCACTGCTATCTTTTACCTATTTTTCAAAACTAACTGAATCTACAGCCCAATGATGATGACTACTGATCACAAATCCTCACGGATAAATCATTCAGCCCAAACGGCAAATTCCCATGACATAGCAAATCCCGAAAAGAACCTAGTTTACTAATTAGGCGACTGCACTGCTAACTTTTACCTATTTTTCAAAACTAACTGAATCTACAGCCCAATGATGATGATAACTGATCACCAATCCTCACGGATAAATCATTCAGCCCAAACGGCAAATTCCCATCACATAGCAAATCCCGAAAAGAACCTAGTTTACTAATTAGGCGACTGCACTGCTAACTTTTACCTATTTTTCAAAACTAACTGAATCTAAAGCCCAATGATGATGATAACTAATCACCAATCCTCACGGATAAATTATTCAGTCCAAACGGCAAATTCCCATCACATAGCAAATCCCGAAAAGAACCTAGTTTACTAATTAGGCGACTGCACTGCTATCTTTTACCTATTTTTCAAAACTAACTGAATCTACAGCCCAATGATGATGACTACTGATCACCAATCCTCACGGATAAATCATTCAGCCCAAACGGCAAATTCCCATCACATAGCAAATCCCGAAAAGAACCTAGTTTACTAATTAGGCGACTGCACTTCTAACTTTTACCTATTTTTCAAATCTAACTGAATCTACAGCCTATTGATGATGATTACTGATCACCAATCCTCACGGATAAATCATTCAGCCCAAACGGCAAATTCCCATCACATAAAACCTCCCGAAAAGAACCTAGTTTACTAATTAGGCGACTGCACTGCTAAGTTTTAGCTATTTTTCAAAACTAACTGAATCTACAGCCTAATGATGATGACTACTGATCACCAATCCTCACGGATAAATCATTCAGCCCAAACGGCAAATTCCCATCACATAAAACCTCCCGAAAAGAACCTAGTTTACTAATTAGGCGACTGCACTGCTAACTTTTACCTATTTTTCAAATCTAACTGAATCTACAGCCCAATGATGATGATTACTGCTCACCAGTCCTCACGGATAAATCATTCAGCCCAAACAGCAAATTCCCATCACATAACAAATCCCGAAAAGAACCTAACTTACTAATTAGGCGACTGCACTGCTAACTTTTACCTATTTTTCAAAACTAACTGAAACTACAGCCCAATGATGATGATTACTGATAACAAATCCTCACGGATAAACCATTCAGCCCAAACGGCAAATTCCCATCACATAACAATTGCCAAAAAGAACCTAATTTCCTAATTAGGCGACTGCACTGATAACTTTTACCTATTTTTCAAAACTAACTGAATCTACAGCCCAATGATGATGATTACTGATAACAAATTCTCACGGATAAATTATTCAGCCCAAACGGCAAATTCCCATCTCATAACAATTGCCAAAAAGAACCTAATTTCCTAATTAGGCGACTGCACTGCTAACTTTTACCTATTTTTCAAAACTAACTGAATCTACAGCCCAATGATGATGATTACTGATAACCAATCCTCACGGATAAATCATTCAGCCCAAACGGCAAATTCCCATCACATAACAATTGCCAAAAAGAACCTAATTTCCTAATTAGGCGACTGCACTGCTAACTTTTACCTATTTTTCAAAACTAACTGAAACTACAGCCCAATGATGATGATTACTGATAACAAATCCTCACGGATAAACCATTCAGCCCAAACGGCAAATTCCCATCACATAACAATTGCCAAAAAGAACCTAATTTCCTAATTAGGCGACTGCACTGATAACTTTTACCTATTTTTCAAAACTAACTGAATCTACTGCCCAATAATGATGACTACTGATAACTAATCCTAACGGATAAATCATTCAGCCCAAACGGCAAATTCCCATCACATAACAATTGCCAAAAAAAACCTCATTTCCTAATTAGGCGACTGCACTGATAACTTTTACCATTTTTCAAAACTAACTGAATCTACTGCGCAATAATGATGATTACTGATAACAAATCCTCACGGATAAACTATTCAGCCCAAACGGCAAATTCCCATCACATAACAATTGCCAAAAAGAACCTAATTTCCTAATTAGGCGACTGCACTGATAACTTTTACCTATTTTTCAAAACTAACTGAATCTACTGCCCAATAATGATGATTACTGATCACCAATCCTCACGGATAAATCATTCTGCCCAAACGGCAAATTCCCATCACATAAAACCTCCCGAAAAGAACCTCATTTACTAATAAAGCGACTGCACTGCTAACTTTGACCTATTTTTCAAATCTAACTGAATCTACAGCCCAATGCTGATGATTACTGATCACCAATCCTCACGGATAAATCATTAAGCCTAAACGGCAAATTCCCATCACATAACAGATCCCGAAAAGAACCTAATTTACTAATTAGGCGACTGCACTGCTACCTTTTACCTATTTTTCAATACTAACTGAATCCACAGCCTAATGATGATGATTACTGATCACCAATCCTCACGGATAAATCATTCAGCCGAAACGGCAAATTCCCATCACATAACAAATCCCGAAAAGAACATAGTTTACTATTTAGGCAACTGCACTGATAACTTTTACCTATTTTTCAAAACTAACTGAATCTACTGCCCAATAATGATGATTACTGATCACCAATCCTCACGGATAAATCATTCTGCCTAAACGGCAAATTCCCATCACATAACAGATCCCGAAAAGAACCTAATTTACTAATTAGGCGACTGCACTGCTAACTTTTACCTATTTTTCAAAACTAACTGAATCTACAGCCCAATGATGATGATTACTGATAACATATTCTCACGGATAAACCATTCAGCCCAGACGGCAAATTCCCATCACATAACAATTGCCAAAAAGAACCTAATTTCCTAATTAGGCGACTGCACTGATAACTTTTACCTATTTTTCAAAACTAACTGAATCTACTGCCCAATAATGATGATTACTGATCACCAATCCTCACGGATAAATCATTCTGCCCAAACGGCAAATTCCCATCACATAAAACCTCCCGAAAAGAACCTCATTTACTAATAAAGCGACTGCACTTCTAACTTTGACCTATTTTTCAAAACTAACTGAATCTACTGCCCAATGATGATGATTACGGATCACCAATCCTCACGGATAAATCATTCAGCCCAAACGGCAAATTCCCATCACATAGCAAATCCCGAAAAGAACCTAGTTTACTAATTAGGCGACTGCACTGCTACCTTTTACCTATTTTTCAAAACTAACTAAATCTAAAGCCCAATGATGATGATTACTGATAACCAATCCTCACAGATAAATCATTCAGCCCAAACGGCAAATTCCCATCTCATAACAATTGCCAAAAAGAACCTAATTTCCTAATTAGGCGACTGCACTGCTAACTTTTACCTATTTTTCAAAACTAACTGAATCTACAGCCCAATGATGATGATTACGGATCACCAATCCTCACGGATAAATCATTCAGCCCAAACGGCAAATTCCCATCACATAGCAAATCCCGAAAAGAACCTAGTTTACTAATTAGGCGACTGCACTGCTACCTTTTACCTATTTTTCAAAACTAACTAAATCTAAAGCCCAATGATGATGATTACTGATAACCAATCCTCACAGATAAATCATTCAGCCCAAACGGCAAATTCCCATCTCATAACAATTGCCAAAAAGAACCTAATTTCCTAATTAGGCGACTGCACTGCTAACTTTTACCTATTTTTCAAAACTAACTGAATCTACAGCCCAATGATGATGATTACTGATAACCAATCCTCACGGATAAATCATTCAGCCCAATCGGCAAATTCCCATCACATAACAATTGCCAAAAAAAACCTAATTTCCTAATTAGGCGACTGCACTGATAACTTTTACCATTTTTCAAAACTAACTGAATCTACTGCCCAATAATAATGATTACTGATAACAAATCCTCACGGATAAACTATTCAGGCCAAACGGCAAATTCCCATCACATAACAATTGCCAAAAAGAACCTAATTTACTAAGTAGGCGACTGCACTGCTAACTTTTACCTATTTTTCAAAACTAACTGAATCTACAGCCCAATGATGATGATTACTGATCACCAATCCTCACGGATAAATTATTCAGCCCAAACGGCAAATTCCCATCACATAACAAATGCCAAAAAGAACCTAATTTACTAATTAGGCGACTGCACTGCTAACTTTTACCTATTTTTTAAATCTAACTGAATCTACAGCCCAATGATGATGATTACTGATCACCAATCCTCACGGATAAATCATTCAGCCCAAACGGCAGTGCAGTCGCCTAATTAGTAAATTAGGTTCTTTTTGGCCTTTGTTATGCGATGCGAATTTGCCGTTTGGGCTGAATGATTTATCCGTGAGGATTGGTGATCAGTAATCATCATCATTGGGCTGTAGATTCAGTTAGTTTTAAAAAATAGGTAAAATTCGGCAGTGCAGTCGCCTAATTAGTAAGTTAGGTTTTTTTTGGCATTTGTTATGTGACGGGAATTTGCCGTTTGGGCTGAATGATTTATCCGTGAGGATTGGTGATCCGTAATCATTATCATTGGGCTGTAGATTCAGTTAGTTTTGAAAAAATAGTTAAAAGTTAGCAGTGCAGTCGCCTAATTAGTAAGTTAGGTTCTTTTTGGCATTTGTTATGTGATGGGAATTTGCCGTTTGGGCTGAATGATTTATCCGTGAGGATTGGTGATCCGTAATCATCATCATTGGGCTGTAGATTCAGTTAGTTTTAAAAAATAGGTAAAATTCGGCAGTGCAGTCGCCTAATTAGTAAGTTAGGTTTTTTTTGGCATTTGTTATGTGACGGGAATTTGCCGTTTGGGCTGAATGATTTATCCGTGAGGATTAGTTATCAGTAATCATCATCATTGGGCAGTAGATTCAGTTAGATTTGAAATATAGGTAAAAGTAAGCAGTGCAGTTGCTTAATTAGTAAATGAGGTTCTTTTCGGGAGTTTTTATGCGATGGGAATTTGCCGTTTGGGCTGAATGATTTATCCGTGAGGATTGGTTATCAGTAATCATCATCATTGGGCAGTAGATTCAGTTAGATTTGAAAAATAGGTAAAAGTTAGCAGTGCAGTCGCCTAATTAGGAAATTAGGTTCTTTTTGGCAATTGTTATGTGATGGGAATTTGCCGTTTGGGCTGAATAATTTATCCGTGAGGATTGATGATCAGTAATCATCATCATTGGGCTGTAGATTCAGTTAGTTTTGAAAAATAGGTAAAAGTTAGCAGTGCAGTCGCCTAATTAGTAAATTAGGTTCTTTTTGGGATTTGTTATGTGATGGGAATTTGCCGTTTGGACTGAATGATTTATCCGTGAGGATTGGTGATCCGTAATCATCATCATTGGGCTGTAGATTCAGTTAGTTTTGAAAAATAGGTAAAAGTTAGCAGTGCAGTCGCCTAATTAGTAAATTAGGTTCTTTTTGGCATTTGTTATGTGACGAGAATTTGCCGTTTGGGCTGAATGATTTATCCGTGAGGATTGGTTATCAATGATCATCATCATTGGGCTGTAGATTCAGTTAGTTTTGAAAAATAGGTAAAAGTTAGCAGTGCAGTCTCCTAATTAGTAAATTAGGTTCTTTTTGGGATTTTTTATGTGATGGGAATTTGCCGTTTGGACTGAATGATTTATCCGTGAGGATTGGTGATCCGTAATCATTATCATTGGGCTGTAGATTCATTTATTTTTGAAAAATAGGTCAAAGTTAGCAGTGCAGTCGCCTAATTAGTAAATTAGGTTCTTTTTGGCATTTGTTATGTGATGGAAATTTTCCGTTAGGGCTGAATGATTTATCCGTGAGGATTGGTTATCATTAATCATCATCATTGGGCTGTAGATTCAGTTAGTTTTGAAAAATAGGTAAAAGTTAGCAGTGCAGTCGCCTAATTAGTAAATTAGGTTCTTTTTGGGATTTGTTATGTGATGGGAATTTGCCGTTTGGGCTGAATGATTTATCCGTGAGGATTGGTTATCAGTAATCATCATCATTGGGCAGTAGATTCAGTTAGTTTTGAAAAATAGGTAAAAGTTAGCAGTGCAGTCGCTTAATTAGTAAATGAGGTTCTTTTCGGGACTTGTTATGTGATGGGAATTTGCCGTTTGGGCTGAATGATTTATCCGTGAGGATTGGTTATCAGTAATCATCATCATTGGGCTGTAGATTCAGTTAGTTTTGAAAAATAGGTAAATGTTATCAGTGCAGTCGCTTAATTAGTAAATGAGGTTCTTTTTGGCATTTGTTATGTGATGGGAATTTGCCGTTTGGGCTGAATGATTTATCCGTGAGGATTGGTGAACAGTAATCATCATCATTGGGCTGTAGATTCAGTTAGTTTTTAAAAATAGGTAAAAGTTAGCAGTACAGTCGCTTAATTAGTAAATTAGGTTCTTTTCGGGAGTTTTTATGTGATGGGAGTTTTCCGTTCGGGCTATTAGTTTGAGGTATTACATAGCAGTTATTATATACCTAAAATATTTTGCTTCTACAATATGTAGTGGTACAAATATAAGTTAGTAAAAAGAACGTTTAGCTTTTTGTAGCAAATATTCTTAGCGAATAATCTTCTAAGTCAGTTTTTTATAAATGATTTACGCATCTTTTTGCTTGGTATTATTTGATTTTGCCACTTTTAAATTTTGCTGCTATATTATTGAATATTTTATCTTGTGGGGCTATTTTGTGCATTCGAGGTTTTTAATGAATAAAATTTTTATACTTAGTTGTTTAAGTTCTTACTTGTTTTAAATATTTTCTGATATCTAGACTACAGAGAATGGTAAATGAAATTACTTAATCGTTTTTTAGAAAATAGGAAAAAATCGTAAAGTCATGAAAATCAAGTTGTAAATTTTCAATATCCTGAAAATTCTGTTCAGATCGCTGAAAGTTTGAAAGTGCTTCTAAACGTATTAATAATACTTTTTGAGAATTTAGTTGTGATGGTGCATTGGTGATGCGCTAACTTTTTATTGCATATTTTTAGAAAAAAGTGTAAAAAACTGAAAGTTTTTTTCAAGTTTTTTTTTCTAGTTTAACTTGTGTTATCTGCGGTCGGTTTCTTAGCTTTTTTCGAACGGCGATTATTGGATTCCATTAATGACAATTTTTTTTTATAAGTTTGGTGGTACAAAAATATTTGTTGAATGTGTAATATTCTGTTAGTAAGTTTCTAAAATTTGTAATATAGTTGATAATTATAAGTTTTTTACTCTAAAAATGTCAAAAACAAAAAATTTTTTTTTTTGATAAAAATAAAATTTTTTGATTTTTTTAAAAATTGTTAGTGCTGTTCGATTACGGCAAAAAAACGGCAAATTCTGACCTGTTTAAAATTGTTCTATCTTTAAAACTGTGGATTTTGTGATGGGTGTACTGCTAAGTTGATATCAAGTTAGCAGTGCACCCTGTTTTTTTTTAAGAAACGAAAACGGCAAAATTATTTTTTTCACGATTAATTAGCGGCAAATTAACGGCAAATGTTCCAATATAGTGTTTTTGATTTTTCCAATGTTGTCTTGCTAACATGATATACATCATGATTTTGAGAAGCATGTGAATAGTAGTAAAGTCCAAAAACAAACAAAACTGACAGACATTTTTCAATCAATTAATTATTATTCATGTAAATTGGCGAATTACTTTTTGATAAAATTTTCTTTAAATTAATTATTCAAATAATTAAATTTCGTATTCCTTGTAGATTTACAAAACCTCTATAAGTGACAGAGGTCGCTTTTCGACCTTCATAAGTGAAAACCTCTATAAGTGAAAAACCTCTATAAGTGACAAAAAATTATCGGTCCCTTGGAATGTCACTTATCCAGGTTCGACTGTATTAATTTAAATAATATTGTTTTTTGAAGTTTAAAACAATTTCAATTTCAATTTAAATTAATGATATTCTGAATTTAGGTAGGGGAGAGTGGCCATGAATGTACCAGTTTTTTCAATGATCCATTTCAATTTTCTCAGAAACAATTAAATAAAAATTCTCCTAATTTTAAATATAAATTAAGTTTGCGTAAACACACTACGTCCATAAATTTGAGACGTGTGGATTTATTCATTACAGAGAAAACTGGAAAAAACTGTTTTTGATGTACTGAAGAAAAAATTTACCTAAAATAAAAACACGTTTTTTAATTGAAATAAGGCCATTTAAAAATAAATGTACTTACGATTTATTTTGTTTTGGACCTTAACTACAATATTCTAATGAGATAAAGATTTTGAAATATTGGATTAAGTTATAAAAAACCATTTTTGTTGCAAATGTCATGTTGATTCAATGTACCAGGGAACAATGAACCACCTGGAATTTTAGTGTATTTTCGATTTCTAGAGTGGTATGTCTGATTATAAAACTAAGCATGCGTACAGCATGTTACAGCAATTGTTATCAGTACTTTTCTCAACATAGCAGAACTAAAATGCCATTTTAGATAGTTAACTTAAATTTGAGGTATATTTATGTTATACATTATCAATTAAAGGTGTTAAGTAATAATTTTTTATAGTATTTGATAGAAAATAAGTTTTTTTACAAAGTGAAAATTGCAATATTACTATTGTTAAAGATTTTTAGTATTTTTATAGAGGTGGTTCATTGTGTACCCAGGTTGTTGAAAATGAAAATAGCTTGTTACTTTAGAAAAAACCTAAATTCTATTATTTAATCAAAATAAATCGTGTAAAATATGTGTGCATTACCTAGATAAGTGTTATAGTTTTATATTGATGCAAAGAAGTGTTTGAAATTGGTGAAATTCAATAAGTACTATGACCTTGAAAAAAACCCGGTACATTGATAGCCACTCTCCCCTATGTAATTTTTTTTTAAAAAAAGCTTTTTGAAAAAATTAAATTTAAATAAATGATTTAAATATATTGGTTGAATTTGAATTAAGTGATATTTTTTATTTCACATATTAGAAACAGATATTGAATTTATTTATTAATCGTTTTTTGAGATTAAAAAATTTAAAGACTAATAGCTCTGAAAGTGGATTATTAAAATTAAATATTTTAAAATTTAAAAGAAAATTTTAAAAAACTAAATTACATTTAAATAATACTACATTAGAATTATAACATTTATTTATCATTAATTTTAATTTAGCTTTTTAAAAAAATTTTGTTTGTGTGTTTAAAAAACCAAACATTCAGAATTTTATTTAAAATTTAAAATTACCAATTTTTTTATTCTTACAGTGTTGTTAAATTTCAAATTAAACGAATTTTTAATTTAAAAGATAAGTTTAATTTTTTTAATGATCGAAAAAAATTAAATTTCTGGAAAAAAATCTGGAAGGTGAAGCAGCTCAGCTTATAAAGCATATGTGCACCACTGCAGAAAATTATGAGAGTGCCTGGAACACACTAATTAAACGTTATGAAAACGAACGTGTTTTAATAAACTCGTATTTGCAATCATTTATGTCAATTCCTATAATTAATCAAGAAACCGTTCAAAATCTTAAAAATTTACGTAATATTACGGCCGAGGCCGTTCAGGGATTAAAAAATTTAGAACGACCTATTAATGATGATTTATTAGTCTTCGTAATTGTACAAAAATTGAATAAATGTGCTTTAATCGATTGGGAAAAACATCTTAGTGACAAAACCGAATACCCTACATATGAAGAACTAGATAGTTTTTTAACTACAAGGATTCGCACCTTAGAAGCTTTAGAATCTACTAAAGGACATCAGAAGCAACAGACAAGTAAATCAGATCCTATGCAAAATAGAAATTTACAAAGAGAGTCAACCTCTAGAACTTTTAATATTTCTCTATCCAATACGAAATGCGTTATATGTGAAGATAAACATGCCCTTTATCGTTGCGAAAATTTTAAAGCGTTATCGATAATAGATAGAAAAGCCCTTGTAAAAGAAAAACATCTTTGTTTTAATTGTTTAAGAATGGGTCACAATGTAGGTAACTGCAGGAGTAAGAACACTTGCCAAAACTGCAAACGTAGACACCATACTATGCTTCATTTCAACAATAAAAATACCAATTTAGAAGTAAATATTAAACGAAACGAAGAACCTTCATACAGTAATCACAATGCAAAAGTACATAACATCCATTCGCGAAAGGAGACTGGTACAAGTAAAGAAATTGAACCGACATGACTAGATGTTTATAATAAAAAGGTGGTTTTGGCAACAGCAAAGATCTTAGTTCGAGCTGAGAATGGTCGTGAAAGTATAGTTCGAGCTTTATTAGATCAAGGTTCAGAGACTACCTTTGTTTCAGAAAATCTTGCACAACTTCTTCACGCCAAAAAGTATCCTCAAATGGTTAAGATCGAAACAATTGATAACATTCCCATTGGTAAAGCCAAATCTGGTGTCATGTTGACAGTTTCTTCAGTTAAAAGGAGTAATTATAACTTAACTATATCTGCTCTTGTTTTACCTAGAATAAGCGGATATCAACTTCCTAAAAGAGTTAATTACAAGAACTGGGATCATTTAGTAGATTTGGAACTTGCTGATCCTGAACCGTTTAAACGAGGGGATATAGAGATACTGATTGGATCTGACTATTATGGTAGTCTTTTGTTGGAAGGTTTACGTAAAGGTCCGCCTGGTTCACTTACTGCTCAAGCTACCGAATTTGGATGGATAATTTCAGGTCCTATAAATGAAACAAAGCGAAAAGGCGAAACTTTAATTGGAGTTCATCACGCCATAAAATTGACTGATTTAGAACAGGACCTAAATTTATTTTGGAACATAGAGGAAACTCCACGACAAACTTTTCTTACCGACGATGAAAAAAAATGTGAAGAGCATTTTCTTGCAACTCATTCACGAACATCAGAAGGACGTTATGTTGTACGTTTACCTTTAAAAACAGACACTACGAATAATATATGTACCTGAAGTTCCGGACGTCCGCACGGACGAAATGAAATAAAAAAAAATTTAAACTTTTACCGACGCAATTCTTTTCAAAAAACTTTAAAAAGAAGTTAAAATGGAAAAATATATTTAATTTCGAATTTCTATGGGGTAATACCACCCCCCGCAATTTTTCACAAACACATATAACGAAATCTGTAAACGCCAAACTCCGAAAGATTTAACGTCCACAGAAAAAGTGTTTATTTTACACTAAAAAAGAAAAGGAGGGGGGTAACTACATTCTAAACCCACACAGAGACCCCCCCCCCCCTGATAAACATTTTTTATTTTCATCATTAAAGTCGAAAAAGTCTAAGAAGGCAAACTTGAAATCTTGTTCCACTTCACAGAAAAATGTTCCTTTTCACCCCAAAAATAAAAAAAATTTATTTATAGCCACCGGAGACCCCCTCTTTTTTTTTGCTATTCTTAAAAAACCGATATTTTGATTTTCAAACTGAAAAAACGCAAAGAAGGCAAAGACGAATTTTTTTCGACCTTAGAGAAAAAATGTTCCTTTTCACCCCAGAAATAAAAAAAATTCATTTCCAGCCACCGGAGACCCCCTCATTTTTATGCTATTCTCAAAAAACCGATATTTTGATTTTCAAACTGAAAAAACGAAAAGAAGGCAAAGACGAATTTTTTTCGACCTTAGAGAAAAAATGTTCCTTTTCACCCCAGAAATAAAAAAAATTCATTTCCAGCCACCGGAGACCCCCTCATTTTTATGCTATTCTCAAAAAACCGATATTTTGATTTTCAAACTGAAAAAACGCAAAGAAGGCAAAGACGAATTTCTTTCGACCTTACAGAAAAAATGTTCCTTTCCACCCCGAAAATAAAAAAAATTTATTTCCAGCCACCGGAGACCCCCTCATTTTTATGCTATTCTCAAAAAACCGATATTTTGATTTTCAAACTGAAAAAACGCAAAGAAGGCAAAGACGAATTTTTTTCGACCTTACAGAAAAAATGTTCCTTTTCACCCCGAAAATAAAAAAAAATTATTTCCAGCCACCGGAGACCCCCTCATTTTTTTGCTATTCTTAAAAAACCGATATTTTGATTTTCAAACTGAAAAAACGCAAAGAAGGCAAAGACGAATTTTTTTCGACCTTACAGAAAAAATCTTCCGTTTAACCCCGAAAATTAAAAAAATTCATTTCCAGCCACCGGAGACCCCCTCATTTTTATGCTATTCTCAAAAAACCGATATTTTGATTTTCAAACTGAAAAAACGCAAAGAAGGCAAAGACGAATTTTTTTCGACCTTACAGAAAAAATGTTCCTTTTCACCCCGAAAATAAAAAAAAATTATTTCCAGCCACCGGAGACCCCCTCATTTTTTTGCTATTCTTAAAAAACCGATATTTTGATTTTCAAACTGAAAAAACGCAAAGAAGGCAAAGACGAATTTTTTTCGACCTTACAGAAAAAATCTTCCGTTTAACCCCGAAAATTAAAAAAATTCATTTCCAGCCACCGGAGACCCCCTCATTTTTATGCTATTCTCAAAAAACCGATATTTTGATTTTCAAACTGAAAAAACGCAAAGAAGGTAAAGACGAATTTTTTTCGACCTTACAGATAAAATGTTCCTTTCCACCCCGAAAATAAAAAAAAATTATTTCCAGCCACCGGAGACCCCCTCATTTTTTTGCTATTCTTAAAAAACCGATATTTTGATTTTCAAACTGAAAAAACGCAAAGAAGGCAAAGACGAATTTTTTTCGACCTTACAGAAAAAATCTTCCGTTTAACCCCGAAAATTAAAAAAATTCATTTCCAGCCACCGGAGACCCCCTCATTTTTATGCTATTCTCAAAAAACCGATATTTTGATTTTCAAACTGAAAAAACGCAAAGAAGGCAAAGACGAATTTTTTTCGACCTTAGAGAAAAAATGTTCCTTTTCACCCCAGAAATAAAAAAAATTCATTTCCAGCCACCGGAGAACCCCTCATTTTTATGCTATTCTCAAAAAACCGATATTTTGATTTTCAAACTGAAAAAACGCAAAGAAGGCAAAGACGAATTTTTTTCGACCTTACAGAAAAAATGTTCCTTTTCACCCCAAAAATAAAAAAAATTTATTTCCAGCCACCGGAGACCCCCTCATTTTTTTGCTATTCTTAAAAAACCGATATTTTGATTTTCAAACTGAAAAAACGCAAAGAAGGCAAAGACGAATTTTTTTCGACCTTACAGAAAATAATAATTTTTTTTTATTTTTGGGGTGAAAAAGAACATTTTTTCTGTAAGGTCGAAAAAAATTCGTCTTTGCCTTCTTTGCGTTTTTTCAGTTTGAAAATCAAAATATCCGTTTTTTGAGAATAGCAAAAAAATGAGGGGGTCTCCGGTGGCTGGAAATAATTTTTTTTTATTTTTGGGGTTAAACGGAAGATTTTTTCTGTAAGGTCGAAAAAAATTCGTCTTTGCCTTCTTTGCGTTTTTTCAGTTTGAAAATCAAAATATCGGTTTTTTGAGAATAGCAAAAAAATGAGGGGGTCTCCGGTGGCTGGAAATAATTTTTTTTTATTTTCGGGGTGAAAAGTAACATTTTTTCTGTAAGGTCGAAAAAAATTCGTCTTTGCCTTCTTTGCGTTTTTTCAGTTTGAAAATCAAAATATCGGTTTTTTGAGAATAGCAAAAAAATGAGGGGGTCTCCGGTGGCTGGAAATAAATTTTTTTTATTTTTGGGGTGAAATGGAACATTTTTTCTGTGAAGTGGAACAAGATTCAAGTTTGCTTTCTTAGACTTTTTCGACTTTAATGATGAAAATAAAAAATTTTCATCAGGGGGGGGGTCTCTGTGGGGGTTGAGAATGTAGTTACCCCCCTCCTTTTCTTTTTTAGTGTAAAATAAACACTTTTTCTGTGGACGTCAAATCTTTCGGAGTTTGGCGTTTACAGATTTCGTTATATGTGTTTGTGAAAAATTGCGGGGGGTGGTATTACCACCTAGAAATTCGAAATTAAATATATTTTTCCATTTTAACTTCTTTTTAAAGTTTTTTGAAAAGAATTGCTTCGGCAAAAGTTGAAATTTTTTTTTATTTCATTTCGTCCGTGCGGACGTCCGGAACTTCAGGTACATGAATAATATTGGAGATTCATTAAAAAAAAAAAAAAAGTATCTACAAAGGAAGTGTTCAGTTATTGTTCAATCAGCAAGAAGCATAGAAGTTTTCGAGTTAATTTAATAAACTAAATTTTGTGTTAGATTTCTTGTTTTTATTTGTTGAAAACCTCTCCACTCATATAAAAATATTTTTAGACAAAGCTTTACGCTAATATTAATTTAAATAATATTGTTCTTTGAAGTTTAATACAATATTAATTTAAATTAATGATATTCTGAATTCAAAACATTTTTTAAAGACTTTTTTTTAAGTTTTTGCTTTTGAAAAGCAATATAAAATAAACCGATAAATGTGGATTTTTAAAGTTGAATATTTTGAATTTTAAAACAAAATTTTAAAAAATTAAATTAAAATAATACTACACTAGAATTAGAACATTTTTTTGTGCTTCCGTTTTCGGTACCGATGAGTAGTTGACGCGTTTTGTGAAGGGGAAATAGTTTTTTGGAAAATCTGATAATATTAAGTGAAGGGAGGGTAGTGGAGTGATTGGTGAGTATAGAGTAAATGGATGTGAGTTGAATGAAAAAAGTGTATGTGGAAGTAAGTGTGAAATGAATGGTAAAAAGACGTGAGAAAGGAGGCAAAATTGTGAGGTTAGGATAAAATCGTGTTGAGTGAGAATGAGAGTAAATGAGAGAGCGAGAGAGTGACAAAGATAAAAAGTAGTGCTTCTGGGTAGATAAGGTAGAGCTTGACAATGTCGAATAAAGAGGAAAGCAATGACGCAAGTGGTAAAGGCAGGAATGAGTCTAAGGCGCGAAAATTTGAAAAGGGATTGGACAGAAAAAGTTTTGAATGCAAGGATTGTCAAATTTTACTAAGTCTAATCAAAAGAACAGTGAATGAGAATGATAAGCAGTTTAATTAAGCCTGGGATAAAATGGAGGAAATTAAGAAACTGGAGAAAAAGAGGTTTAAACAAATTGAGGGATTACGAAAGGCAGTGAAAGAAATTTTAGAGAAGGTTGAACAGTGGGAGGTAAGTTGGGATAAAGAGGAGGAAGATATGTGGAAGAGAATGGATGAGTTAGAGAAAGATATAATAGAGAGTGAGGAGAGAAGGAAGAGAGAACTCGTAGAAAGAGAGAGGGTAACATTAAATGAAGGAGTAGAAGAAAGGGTGGGGAGTGGAGGAAAAGCAGATGATGATCTAAAAATCAAAATGGGGGAATTATCGATGAGAGTAGAAGTTAAGGAGAAGGAGAAAAGAAAAAGAAATATTGTGATTAGAGGTATGAAGATAGAGTGGAGAAAAGGCAAAGAGGAGGTGGAAAAACTGTTGTCAAGAATTGGAGCGAAAGTTAGGATCAAGAACGTTAAGGGAGTAAGAGGAGAGGATGTGGAAAAACCGAAATTGTGGATTGTGGAGTTAGAAGATGAGAATGCTAGGATGGAAGTAATGAGATTAAAATGTAGGTTGAAAAGAAGTGTAGAGAAAATAGATATTGATAGAACCTGGAGAGAGAGAAGAATAAAATGGCTGCTGGAACAAAAAGCTTGGGTGGAAAGAAGAAACGGAAAAGTAGTGAAAGTGAATAGAGAAAGTGTTTGGGTGGATGGAGTGGAATGGCTGGTGAAAGAGGATACAGTAGGGGTTATCAAAGTGGGATTGGAAATAGGTTAGAAGAGGAAGGAAGAAGGTAAAAAGAGCAAGAAAAAGGAATAAAGTTCGTTAGTAGGTGAATGGAGATGTTGGTAGGAGCGGATGAGAAATATATGGAGAGAAATGAGTGAATAATTATGATTAGAATGTGGGATATGACTGATTAAGGAAAGAGTGAAAATAGAGTTTTATAAAAGGGTGGGCGATGAGGTGGATAAACCCTGAAATGGTAAAAGGAACAGGAAACGGAAGCCCAGGCACTTGGCAGTTAGTTAAGTAAAATATTAGAAGAGCGACGAGTAAGTATGTAAATAGTAGATATAAGTTAAACAGTTGGAATATAGATTAAGTGAGTTGTAAGCAGGTTAAGAAAGAATGTAAGACTCGAACCTGTAAAAAGGAGAGTAAATAAATATATATAAATATATAGAACATTTTTTTATAGCTGATTTTATTTAAAAATTGAAATTACCAATTTTTATAATTCTTACAATTTTGTTAAAATTTTAAGTTAATTTTTTTTTTTTTTAAGATAAGTTCAGTTTTTTTCGTTTATTTTTTTATAATTCCGAATAATTCATTTGAAAAATAAAAGCTTTTTTCAAAAAATAAAATTAAATATAGGTACTAAATGGTTGTTTAATGTTTTGATTTGATTTTAAATGATATTTAATATGATTTGGAAATTATTTTTTTATGTAAAGAAAAATTTTAAATCCGTATTTTGACTTGAAAAAAAGACTAATGACTAATTTATAATTTTCTTACAATCATTAAGAATTCAATTCTTATTTCTTGAAATTATTTATTATCATTGATTTTAAACTAAGCAGGTTATTTTTTAATTAAAATGAAAAAGACGTTATAATTTAACCATTTTAATTAATGTGTATTGTCAAATTATATTTTGAGTACTCGAATTAATGCTTCATGAATTCAAATTCAAATACTATTCCCGCCTGACGCGCGACGGATCCTCGCGCAGCAGTATAGTTTCCACAAGTGGCAGCAGGTGGCGTCCGTCAGAGCTTCTCGCAGTGTCCAATATTAATGTTACACGTGTCTATCTTTTTGAAATCTCCTGGTCTAATTTTGACTGGGGAATTATTAAATAGCTCTTCATTAAATTGAGCTATAAATCAAATTTCAGAATTTTTTTTTAATTTTATAATTGGTCAAATCTTGGGATGATCACGGGTTTGCCAGTCATTGGCAGCCAGCAATGGTTCATTATTGGCTGCCAAGAGAAAAATCGGATTCTTAATAATTTGTCTATATACATGCTTATAATTGATTTTCTATTTATTTATTGGTACAATAATTGGCTTCCAATATTGGCCCAATGTTCACACCCAATGGATTGCTAAGATTTTTAGAATCCGTTTTTTTTCCTGGCAGCCAATAATGGGCCAATCGTGACTAACCAATCATTGGCATGAGCGTAATCATCCCAAGGTTTGACCAGTAGTGGTCCAATATTGGTTGCCAACAATTAACCAAGAAAAAACTGTTGGCTACCAACATTGGACCATTATTGCACCAATCGTAACCATTGGCAAATTCCCATTGGGTTATTATGAACAGAATATAATATAAATAAAAATGTTGAACGAAACACATGTACCTATTATGAAACGTTGGTTGACAACATGTACCACTGTTTCATTTTTAAAGTCCCTATTATGAAACAGGGTTTTTAAATCAATAAATAATTTTAATTCTCTTAAATTTTCGAAATAATTGAAATATTAGTTATAAATAATGATGTTCGAAAAACAAATTTTATTTCAAAAGATAATTATTCAACTAATTTTTCTAATGAAACAATAATGTAGAAGTTCTGAAAATATTTGAGGTTATGTTTGCAGTAGTGTTTCATGAGTGTTTCTTAATAGGGACATGTGAAATAAATGTGTACCCCAATATGAAACGCTTCTTTAAAAAAACTTGGTTACTTAATTAAATGTTTAAATACTCTTAAACAATTACAATTGAATTAATAACTATATACGAGGCATTCTCTGAGCAAAAAGCCACCCTAAAAAAAAGTTGCCTAATGTTTTGGTCAATGATATGTAGTCAAAAAACAAAAATTTTAAGTAGGTTCTTAGGTCTGTGTAATGCGTGGTTGCCATGTTATCAGGGGCCCAATTTTATTGCAGCGTAATTTTCAACTGCCAATAACTTTTAACCGGATAAATTGATTTAAAAATCTTATGGGTGTTTTTTGTGCAGAATTTCCTAAACTTTCAAATAAAATTACTCATTATTTTTATAATTTTATTTTTGACAAGAAAAATGCAAAAAAATGTTTGTTTTTTAATTTTTGACCAACACTCCCCCCTAGGAACTTTTTCATAGCTACCTAGAAATGATCTTTATTTTATAAGCTTTTCAACCCCCTAAATGCCATTTTGGGAGAGCAAGATTCGTAGAAGCTATAGGTGAATGTGTGCTACAGTACACCTTACAAATCGTTCTTTTTGTTGTAGAAAAAACAATATATGTGACTTGGACAGTGAAAAGGGGGCTTACGTGTCTATTCTGGTAGATTTTTTGACGCTCTTTCACGTGGTGTAAACCAAAAAAAAATTTTTTTTTGACACGTAAGCCCCCTTTTCACTGTCCAGGTCACATATACTATTTTTTCACTTTTTTGTTCAAGTATAGAAAGTTGGTAACATTATAATCATTTAAGACTATATAAAAGAAAACTGGATGCAAATTTGTAAGGTATACTGTAACACACATTCACCTATAGCTTCTACGAATCTTGCTCTCCCAAAATGGCATTTAGGGGGTTGAAAAGCTTATAAAATAAAGATCATTTCTAGGTAGCTATGAAAAAGTTCCTAGGGGGGAGTGTTGGTCAAAAATTAAAAAACAAACATTTTTTTGCATTTTTCTTGTCAAAAATAAAATTATAAAAATAATGAGTAATTTTATTTGAAAGTTTAGGAAATTCTGCACAAAAAACACCCATAAGATTTTTAAATCAATTTATCCGGTTAAAAGTTATTGGCAGTTGAAAATTACGCTGCAATAAAATTGGGGCCCTGATAACATGGCAACCACGCATTACACAGACCTAAGAACCTACTTAAAATTTTTGTTTTTTGACTACATATCATTGACCAAAACATTAGGCAACTTTTTTTTTAGGGTGGCTTTTTGCTCAGAGAATGCCTCATACATGAATAAACCTGCTCATTAGTTACATAATTTATTAAAATAAATAGAATTTGATTATCATTAGGGTTCTTTCCTTTACTTTAAAATTGTTAAAACTGTTTCATAATAGGGACATGATTAAGAAAATGTTCCATAATGGGTACCGTTACCTTACTACATTTACATCAAGTTTCATAAAAATTTAAGAACCCGAGACCAGCATTAATTTTTTTTTAAAAATTTTGACCCAAATGCAAAATTGTCAGTGTTAATAATCAATAAAGAGATAAAGAATAAAAAGTAAGCCAAGTAGCCCCGATCTCCCCTAACGTTTAAAATTCTAAACAGGAGAACTAAGAGTGTATACCTAACCTTTTTTCACACAAAAACCTATTTAACCTATTCCAAAAATCATTTGTATTCAATCCAAAACGTGAACCGATTTTTCAAAACTAAACCTACGCGAAGTGGAATTAGTTTTGAAAAGTGACAGTCGCGGCGCTAGTGTCATCACAGTCATCTTTATTTTACTTTGCCAATTCTATTGTCAATGTAAAATAAAATAAGTTGAATACGGAAAACCAAATATTTATTATCTTTTTTTACCGTATTTTCCTTCGACTGATTGGAATTAAGTTAACATTTCGATATAAATAATAAATTTATCCAATATTAATTAAATATAATCAGTTTAATAAATTATACATTTTTAAAATTATTCATCTTTTATAAATGATCGGCTTATTTGTTTATAATAATTATATTTAACACAAATAGGGCATTGTTTATATTTTGTCAAATTTAGAAAATAATACAGATTTTTTTAGAATATGTATTTTTAATTTTTGTTTAATTTATTGAAGCTTATTTTAAAAGTAATGAACGTTAAATTAGGGTAAGTCGGGGAGAGGTGGAACACCTTTTTTAAAACTATTGCAAAATATAAGGAATTCAGCAGAAAATTCTAATTCTTATAAAATACTTTAACAATAACCTTCGTACATTCGCACGTGAAACGGTTTTTAATTATTTTTATTTCTTCTTAATTTATAAATGTATTTGTATAAAAGCAACGATTCCGGGAGAGATGAAATTGTCCAGGTGAGATGGAACGCGGTGTTTCTATTTTTTGTAAATGCCCTTATGACAGAAAATTGAGTAGTAGAAGACAAATAATAAATAAAATACACTTCCTTTATGTCATTTAAAAACATTTTTTTTTACAAAAACTCTTCTTCTTTCTAGCAAGAAATTGACATTTTATATTTTGCTTATGAAGTGTTTGACTCTTACGTATGTTAATTTTCCGAGATGCCATCTCTCCCGGTATTCTAACTCTCCTGGACTTACCCTAACGTTTTTATTAAAAACGAGGCTAGGATTGAACGAATTTTTAAAACTACTTCCGACTTTTCTTTCAGAAAATATGTCTTTTTCGACTTCTGTATTGCAAAATTTGACTGATCAACTTTTCTTCTTTCAGATTTTTCAAATATTTTCAAAATTGTAAGACTCTGATTTTAAAATTTTTTACATAACGTCTGGATTTCTTGGTTTGGACTTTTTGTCCTGCAATTTTCATTCTTTAAAGTATTACTTTTTTCAAAATTTTCAAAATTTCAGTTTTTTTTTCAAATCTTTAGTAAAATTTTCGATTTAAAATCGTTAAAAACTTTAAATCACTTCCTAATAGAATAATTTTGATTGTAGTAGTCTGACGTTTGGTAATGGATTTAGGACTTAAATATTTTCCAAATATTTCTTGTTCAATAAATAATTAAACATATGGGGGATTATTTCTCAAGTGTCACAGGTCCGAAAAGCAAGTTTATTCTATCGGGCTGAAACTTGGCCAAAATGTTGTCCTATTAAATAGTAATGAATACAAAAATAATATTGACTATAGAAGAAATATTTAGCGTGGGGGAGGGGATGAAATTTTTGACTTTTTTAAGGAAACTGTTTACTTTATAAATTTCTTGTTCTTATAATTTAAATTTAAAAAATTCTTGTAATACCAGTTTCGATAGATTTTTTCACGCTCTTTCGATTGGTCATATTGTTTTTTACAAGAAAATATTTTTTGATCCCTAAAAATGTAAAATAAAAATAAAAATGACTTTCTTCAAAAAGGACATTTTTTAAATTTTTTTATTTTTTTAAATGAAAGCCCTACTTTTTTCCTATAAAAAATCTTTGGAGTAAAATGTAGGATGAGGACTCCTAATCATCGGAAATAAAGGTTAAATAGAACCTAACGCCTACACGGAGCGAAATCTCTTACTCAAATTGCATGATGGACGGTTGCTATTTTTGCATGCGGTTGTTTATGATGTAAGAAACGTATATGACAATAACTATTTTTCCATGAAAATCATACCTTTCTGGTAATAGCTTATTCGGTGCGTGAATTTCAAACCACTCGTACAATATCTCCATCTCTATGGCGCTGAAAACGCACGTTTTATTTCTGTACTACACGGAAAGAAATCTGGTAGAATTAAATCAGTTGATAGTCCGATAGATTTTTAGTATCAATAGACAAATAGAATTTTATTATCTAATGTGACTAATATTAATATGAAAACATGAAAATATTCTGAAAGAAACCAACAGCCATTTATAAAATTTCCATCTATTTGATATTAAAAATGCTCGTAGGCATTATTACAATTCCATCACACGCCAGCTATTATTATTCTATCGGCCACCACTAATTTTCAGGCCAAGTTTGTACAACACAAGCTAAGCTTTATATACATGTATGAACACACACACGCAAGCAATACATTGGCTGATTAAGATAATATAACATTAGGAGTTTTTATTATTTGCTTCCTAAATCAAACAGTTTCCAAAAAAATTGTTTTTAATTTGCCTTAAACAAAAAATATTTTTTTTTGCTTTAAAACTTGTTTGCATTTGTTTTAAATATATCGTGTATTTAAATTTAAATTAGGAATAATTATTTAAATATTTATTCGTTTGGGCAAAAAATATTGTCAAATGACTTAAATCTTTTTTAGTAGCAAGAAAGATCAAATAATAACTGCTGAAAAACTTAAAAGTAGATTTGATGCAGCAGAGAAGGTTAGACGAACTCTACAATATCACGCATTTATACCAACTAAAGATGCAAGACTGCAGTTAAAAAAGTTTTCCTTGGACACTAAATGTGATTACTTCCCAAAAGATAAAAAGAGTACTAGACGTACTAGACTTGCCATATTAAAAAATCCAGGAGTTTTAATACATGCAATTATAAATATACTTTTCATTTTTTTGATGAAATTTATTTATTTTTCGGAATAATTTTATTTTAAACATTTTTCAATTTGTTCAAAATTTTTTTCAAAATTTTTTAGTAAACGTAATGCAGGCATTCCAGTAATGACAAATTCAACCCTGTAAATCCAGAGAGCGTTTAAATTTAACTTTAAGTCTATTACAATTTTGTAAATAAACAATAAAATTTTGGTTCTTTGGTACAGCGCAGTGATCCGCCGCGCTGCACCAGTGCCACTGCTAGTGGCAACGAGCGTCATAGGCGTTAGGTTCTATTCAACCTTTATTTTCGATAATTAGGAGTCCTCATCCAACATTTTACTCCAAAGATTTTTTATAGGAAAAAAGTAGGCCTTTCATTTGAAAAAATTAAAAAAAAATTAAAAAATATCCTTTTTGAAGAAAAAATCATTTTTATATTTATTTTCCATTTTTAGGGATCAAAAAATTTTTTCTTGTAAAAAATAATATGACCAATCGAAAGAGCGTGAAAAAATCTATCCAAACTGGTATTACAAGAATTTTTTAAATTTAAATTATAAGAACAAAAAATTTATAAAGTAAACAGTTTCCTTAAAAAAGTCAAAAATTTCATCCCCTCCCCCGCGCTAAAGATTTCTTCTATAGACAATATTATTTTTGTATTCTTTCTATTTAATAGGATAACATTTCGTCCAAGTTTCAGCCCGATAGAATAAACTTGCTTTTCGTACCTGTGACACTTGAGAAATAATCCCCCATATATATATATATTTAATTACACAGGCACACAAAAGAAATAAAGTTCTCTGAGCTGGGTATTTTCCCACGTAAAAATATTTTCCTATGTATTTTGATGCGCTGAATCCGAATCCGTCATCAGAAGTGACCCATCACGTCACGTTTTGACCGTAACCTTAAAATCAATAAAATGACTGTTTTTGTTCATTAGAATCTGAACCCAACTTAACTTTAATGTATGCCTAGGGCCAATAGAAAGCTTGATTTATGACCTTTAAAATGCTTTTTTAAAAATTGTTCTACGATGATGTTTAACGGTGATAGGTTTGAAGAACCAGTTCACGTTAGCGTAGCTTTAGCATCAGTGTAAAACAAATTTTCCACAATGTAAGAAAAATAAATTTTAGCGTAGGACTTATAAAATATATACTACTGTACATTTTTAATGCAGTTTTATTAGTGGTGATAAATGAAAGTAACCTGGCAGAAAAAAGCCAACAGTTTGCTCATTTTTTTGGAAAATAATTGTGCCTTGGTATACGATTCATCCACCTTTTGTTAAAAATTTTTGCATGTCGATGGCTCCTAAATGAAAACACGTTATTTGCGAGTGTAGATAGAAAGAACCCTTATTCACAAAAATAAATTGAAAACGTCTTATTCAAAATGACAGTTGTTTGAAGGCTATGTCACAATTTTCATTAATGATTATTTTTAATGCATGAGCAAGTTATGGAAATTTTAATTAATTTAATTGTTCATATTATGTTAAATTAACATTGTATCATTAAAATACTTTATTTTGATATTTGATATTGGCTTAAATTAAATAGCAAAAGTTAAGAAAATTAGGTTACAAAATTTTCAGTGGAGCTACGTGTTTTCTACTTGTTTTCGTGAATAAGGGTGCTTTCTATTTGCTTTCGCGAATAACGTGTTTTCATTTAGGAGCCATCGATGTATAAAGTGTATTTTTCAGTTTTTCAATGTTTTTTTTTAACGTTTTTACAGTTAATATGTCAGTTTTTTTCTTTTAATTTTTACTTTAGTCGAGTAAGATGAGAATGTGTCAACGATACGTTGACCGATTTTTACCCCCCCCCCCCCACCAACCCCTTCATGGCCAAGCAAAGTTTATGAAACGCTGAAAAACTTGAAAGATTTATATCTTCTTAGCTTCGCGTTACATTGAATAATTTTCTACACAAAATTTGTTTGATTTTACGAGTATTTTAAGAAAAAAGATTCAAGAACAGACTTTTGAAAAATTTTAAAAACTTGACCTTTTTTGATTTTTGAAAATGTTTTATCTTTAACATTTTTGTCTTAAATGGCTAACTAACTAACTCTTCCTATATCCCGAAATTTTTTACCCTTGCAGACAGACAGACACTTTTGTAAAACCCATTTTTTCGAAATCAGGTCTGAAAACGTCGAAAAATACGGAAATTAGTAAAAGTTTAAAATCGTACAAAACTACCTTATCATTTAGAACGAGAAAAACATGTCCTGGAAAACCGGAACGTCTGGTAAATTTACGCGGATTTCTTTCTTCAAATGACAAGATTAAAAACAGGCTCGAGGGATAATTTAGTCCCTTTGTAATTTTGTGGACAGTTGACGGGACAAATAAGAACGGTTTATTATCCGGCCCGTCGAAAGAAATATATTAATTAAAAAACGGGCCGAATAAGTACAGTAGATTATTCGGACAGTTAATTTATTTAACCATTGAAATACCCCTTGTACTCCCAGAAATTTCGAGGGTCCGAATAATATACCGTCCATATTTGGCCCGTTTTTCTACTCGCATACATTTTTTCAACTGACCGCATAGAAACGTTGTAATTTTATAATTTCACAGTGCGGCTAAACGTCCGTCTAGACGGACAAATTTGGTATAAAACAATTCGTCCGGCTAGTCGGTCGTTTAGCAACTTAGCCCGAATGGGTCTAAACGTCCGACACAGTAAAAAAATTGGTTACAATTCTGGGTGTTAAACGGGTTACATTCTTTGCGATACAGGGCTAGTTCTTTCAAGCTGTAAGGCGAAGCGGGTTAAAATTCCCGTTTATCTCCAAGAATTTTAATAGATTTTTTTTACTGTGTCAATAATTTACTAGCCGGACGTTTAGTCCCACTTGTGTTATGTTGCTAAACGTCCGACTAGCTGCACGTTTAGATAAAAAATTGTGCTCGCCTAGACAGACTTTTAAACACTTAGATTATTTTATTGGTAAAATAATGAAACAAGATCTAAAAGAAATAATTTTATGAAATTAGGTGGAAGGTACCTGGAAAGTTTGATGATTAGTGAGGCTATAGACAACAACGAAACCCTGGCCGTTTTTTATGTAGAGGTCGCGCATGCTGGCAAATTGTTCAGTCCCTGCAGTGTCCAGGATCTCAAGAACGCAAGGAGAATTATCGACTTCAATCTCTTTCCTATAGAAGTCTTCGATGGTCGGATCATACTTTTCCATAAAGCAACCCGACACAAATTGAACCGTCAGAGCACTTTTGCCCACCCCGCCCGATCCTAGCACTACAACCTTGAACTCTCTCATTTCTAAGCCACTTGACCCCGAGCCTACAACAGGCTCAACTTGATGAGTAACGAGTCAGATTGACAGAAGTGATCACGAATATTCGTGAGCACTATTTCCCTAACTTCCTCAGCACTTGAACACTTTGTTGTGGTTCCTCTTCCTGGATCGTCTACAGGCAAAAATTCTGCCTCGCTAAAATAGCCAAATTGCCAATTTAACCAAATACAACTTAAATCCAACTGCACAAACAAAGGCATCGACGAAAACAAATTAATTACACTTAATTTTACATTACCCAAAGAAAATTCTTAAACTGATACAGAGACATGATACCAACAATTCAACACCACACCGTTTCATTTAAAATAGTACAATATACTCCTCACTAATCATCTATTCAATCTTTTTACTGTATGTACATACATAGTTTCTATAAAACTCTGTTTCTCACTTTCCCTCTCTCTCTCTCTTAATCATAATCAGGGATGTAAAGTTATGCGTAACTCGAGGTTTTCTACGTATAATTCTACGCAAAACCCTCTATCTACATAGGAGGTTGTTGCGTCAAAACACATACACAGGAACAGACAATAGCCTAAGGGTGCCGTCTCAGGGCGCAATTACATGCCTGCGTCGAACGTTGCGTTTTTGCGTTTAATGGTGAGAGTGACAAAGATGTGACAATATGTCTGTCTTTCTCTCTCTCAACATACAACGCAAGAACGCAGCGTTCGACGCAGACATGTAATTGCGCCCTCATGCTAGGGATTAATGGATTAGGGATTAGAATAGACCAATCAGATAAAGCCTAACGCACAATGAATCGTAATCGCTAATCCTTAATCGTAAGAATGAGAAGAAGTAGGACAGACATATATCTCCGTCCTGCTTTCTCTCATTATTACGATTAAGGATTAGCGATTACGATTCGTTGTGTTTTAGGCTTAATTTGTCACATTGGAAAGCATTTTCTGATTGATCTATTCTAATCCCTGATCCATTAATCCCTAGCATGAGACGGCACACTAAGGGCGCAATTACATGTCTGCGTCGAACGCTGCGTTCTTGCGTTGAACAGTGCGAGAGAGGAAGACAGAAATATAGTCACATCTTTGTCACTCTCACCATTCAACGCAAAAACGCAACGTTCAAAGCAGGCATGTAATTGCGCCCTCAAGGTACGCTCCCAGCTCGGCGTCTGCCTGCCTGCGCGTGCAACCGACATGAGAGAGAAGAAGACGGAACTATATATCCGTCTTCTTCTCTCTCATGTCGGTTGCACGCGCAGGCAGGCAGACGCCGAGCTGGGAGCGTATCTTTACGATTAAGGATTAGCGATTACGATTCATTGTGCGTAAGGGTGTGATCCCATGTGAGCAGAAAACGTAAACGGAAAGCAGAAAGTCATGAGAGTGAGAGAGTCAATGATATACGTCTGTCACTCTCACTCTCATGATTTTCTGCTTTCCGTTTACGTTTTCTGCTCACATCGGATCGCACCCTAAGAGTGAAATCCCATTGACGCGCAAAGCGTCGCGTTTTTACGCATTGCCATGGGAGAGAATGAGAGAAAAGTATATATGTGTCTTTTTCTTTCTCATTACAACGCGCAAAAACGCGACGCTTTGCGTCTTCATGGGATTTTACCCTTAGGCAAGTGCGGAAGCTTCTATGCGCCACCAATGTCACTCACTCACGCCACGAATCGCAAGGAGAAACGCGCGACGAACGAACCTGTAATGGCCTATTTACACCTTCGAAATTTTTTTTTTTGCATGAGAGTAAAGAGGACAGATGCACAGTCTGTCCTCTTCCCTCCAATGCGAAAAAATTTTTTTTTCGAAGGCGTAAGGGTGAAGTCTCATAGGAATGACTAGGGTATCAGTGGACTAGAATAGACCAATCAGAACATAGTTTCCAATGTGACCAATTATCTGATTAGTCTATTCTAATCCACTGATACCCAAGTCCTTCGTATGAGACTTCACCCTAAACAGGCCATAAAAGTACGCTCACCCCCTACGGAAGATCCTACGCGCCACTTGATGGCATGGACAGGCATGTAGGCATAAGCAAGTGGAGAAACCATTTCATTTTTATAAGGCGGAACCGAGGCAGGTAGGCATGTGTGCCTAGTTGCCTGCTTGCCTCCGTACGTATGCGCATGCGCAATAGGTTAATTTTTACTATCTTTGTTGATTTCTCTATGGTTTACTACTACTACCGTGAAATGACAGTTGTTGACAGCTGAAATAATGAAATTAATAATCAATTTAAAATTACCTAAAACTTACAAAAACTACAAAGAAAAATAAAAAATATGTCTAACAATAAAAAAAACTTTTAAAAAAATAAAAACATTTACCGAAAGACTCCTTTAAAAATATGAAATTAATTTAGTTAACCTAGCAAAACAAACATGTTTAATATAATAAAAACATAATTGTGTTTATAATTTCTAATTAAAGGAGAACATCCTAATTAAATAAAAACTCATAAACCAAAAACAAAATCAATAGCAAAAGAAGAAAAAAAACGTTCTTTAAGTCTGAACAAAACTGCTGTCATCTGCAACGTTGACGTTTCTTACTTTTAAAACAAAGTAAATTACTTAATGCTCATTTATTAGAAATAACAGAGTGGTGGACTTGAATTTTGTTGATATAAAAACGAGCTAAATATTACTTTTTAATCATTTTTCCAAATTTCAAAAATAATATTTAGCACTGTTTTAAAAGCAACAAAATTAAAGTTTCACCACTTTTGCCGCACTCTATTATTTCTAATAAATCAACATATTACATAATTAATTTCGTCTTTTAAAAATGAAAAACGTCAATATTGTTATAATTTAGAATAACTAAGGCATATCCTCCAACGTATGTTCCATGGATTTAGAACTTGCTAATAAATTTTCTGTGGAATACTATATATTTTTTCAGAATTATATTATTATTATTGTTAGCCAGTACTAAAACCATGAAGCATACGTAGGAGGATGTGCCCAAGTTATTCAAAATCATGACAATGTTAAACCTGAAAAACTTGAAATTTAATTTAATTTAATATTATGAATAATTTATTCATGTAATTTATGTTTTATTTCTTGCTACTAGAGAATGCTAATGCTAAACAGCTGCAGTTGAGTCTTTAGTATCAAAAGCGGCGGTGCAAAGACGTGGTTTTGGTGCTTTTTGATTTTTCCGAACAATTAGAGGACCTTTCGACGTGCCGATCTCAAATCCATTATTCAAATGCGCTTAATTGGATTGAAAATAGGTTTTATAGAAAATAAACAGAAAATAGTCTCTTTTCATTTTTTATAACATATATTAGCAGCACTTATTAAATCTAGAACCTAAAGTTAGGCTGTCCCCTAATAGCACCGACTGTGCCGGGAACGTTCCTGGAATGGGCCGCCGGTCCCTGGGGTACGTTCCCTTGGACCGTTTCAATATACCTGACAAATACGTTCCGGATTTCACTAGGCTAGGAACGTTCCTGGAATGTTCCGAGGAACTTTGAATACACATTAAAAAATAATTAATGTTAATATCTTGCGCAGTAGTTTTCTATCGCAACTAGAGCTGCGCAGTTGATTTTAGTGACCACTGTTCTATAGAAGCAATCATATTATGAACATTAAATAATATTAATAAAAAAATTTTCAGCTTTTTCCGCATACTTTTTCCGCAACCCGTTCTGCGATTTTTTGAATGTGTATTCAAAGTTCCTCGGAACATTCCAGGAACGTTCCTAGCCTAGTGAAATCCGGAACGGATTTGTCAGGTATATTGGAGCGGTCCAAGGGAACGTACCCAAGGGTCCAGCATCCCATTCCAGGAACGTTCCCGGCCTAGTCGGTGCTATTAGGGTCTGTATGATTTGAAATAAATTCAACCATGTGTCGTTGAACCATCCTATCGCTGATGGATAATAGATGTTATTTTGTTTGTATTAAACTGGAATTGTATTAATGAATTATTTCTTAAACCTCATTACTTTATTACAATATTTAATTCATTGAAGTATAAAATAACAACCTTATTTTTGTTAAAGTAATATTTTATTGTTTTTAAATAAATTTTGTATTTTGTAAAAGTTTTTTTTTATTGTCCTGTAATTTTAATTTTATTATTTTGTAGCAAATAATGATTATTTTTAGTAATATTAAAGATATGACTGCCAAAAATTTATTCAAATACATTTTTATACTTAGTAAATTTTAGAAAAATAAATTTTTTTTTATAATTTGATATATTATTTGCATTTTTCAAGATCTTATAATGAAAATCCTTGATTTATGACAACGCTGTTAAATATATCTGTCCATAAGGGTTGATGACAAATCTCTTGACCTGTAAACATTCTATAGAAAAAAAGAAAGGAAAAATTCTAAAACATTTATAAATTTTAAATAATAATTTTAAATTATTTGCAATTTAAATATAAAATTTCAATCATTTATGACTGTAACTACTTCTTTGGCATCATTTTTTTTATGTTTGCACATATTTAGAAATGGTTTTAAAGAAATAATAAAAATGCAATTATTATCATCTTTAAAAAAGATGTCATTCACCTCTTTTGACTTTTTTTTTTATTTCCTACACGGAAAGAAATCTGGTAGAATTAAATCAGTTGATAGTCCGATAGATTTTTAGTATCAATAGACAAATAGAATTTTATTATCTAATGTGACTAATATTAATATGAAAACATGAAAATATTCTGAAAGAGCTTGAGATAGAAAGAAACCAACAGCCATTTATAAAATTTCCATCTATTTGATATTAAAAATGCTTGTAGGCATTATTACAATTCCATCACACGCCAGCTAATATTATTCTATCGGCCACCACTAATTTTCAGGCCAAGTTTGTACAACACAAGCTAAGCTTTATATACATGTATGAACACACACACGCAAGCAATACATTAGCTGATGGCCTGATGGCTGATCCGTCAGCCAATGTATTGCTTGCGTGTGTGTGTTCATACATGTATATAAAGCTTAGCTTGTGTTGTACAAACTTGGCCTGAAAATTAGTGGTGGCCGATAGAATAATATTAGCTGGCGTGTGATGGAATTGTAATAATGCTTACGAGCATTTTTAATATCAAATAGATGGAAATTTTATAAATGGCTGTTGGTTTCTTTCTATCTCAAGCTCTTTCAGAATATTTTCATGTTTTCATATTAATATTAGTCACATTAGATAATAAAATTCTATTTGACTATTGATACTAAAAATCTATCGGACTATCAACTGATATAATTCTACCAGATTTCTTTCCGTGTACAAATAAGTAAAAATAGAATCATTTCATTCTGTGTTCCAATAAATTTAAATCACCTTAATTTAAGTCATGATGTAATTGAAAAAGGCTTCAAAAGTGTCCGGGAATTTAGTATAGAATAAAAATATGGGAAGTTTGTAAAAAGTCCCAGAAATTCGTTGATAAATCTTGAAAATTTTAATTTTGTGCCTTTTTATAAAATTTGAATAATTAGACAAATAGAAATGATCAAACTACTATCTAGAAATTTTGGAAAGGAAACAAGTAAAAAATAGTATAAAAATTTATTATCTTAAAGTAATAATAAAATTATAAAATAATAAGATAATACAATGTATTATCTTAACCCTTAAAGTCCCTGTTTAAAGAATGTATTAAAAATTATAGAATTTGATAGGATTTCTATCACAAATATTTTCAAATTTTAATCAAATTGTATACAAAATAAAAAATCCTATCAAATTCTATCAAAAGTACTAAATTCAATCAATTTTAATAACAAGTTTGGAAAGAATTTAAATCAAAATTAATACTGAACTAAAGACAAGTACATGTCTATACTTCATTTTGTATAAAAAGTGTATCAAATCTTGTAATTCTAAACAACATAATCAATTTCAATCATAAGTGTGGATAGAGTTTCTATCAAAATTAATACTTAAATAATGTTAAATACATTTGTATACATACGTCTGTATCAAAAGTTTATCAATTTCTATCCGTCTGAAAATCGAATACTTTGGTATCAAGAGCTCTGTATTAAAACTTTATCAAATTCTATCCGTAGAAAAGTCGAATACAATCTTATCAAATCATTTGCATAGAAACTCTATCAAATTTAACCAAACGGAAAATCGAATACATTTCTATCAAAACTTTGGGATTAAAAATTAATCAAATTTTATCGATGGAAAATTCTTATACTATTCTATCAAAATCTTGGTATGCAAAATCTATCAATTTCTATCCGCTTGAAAATCAAATACTTTGCTATCAAGAGCTCTGTAGTAAAACTTTATCAAATTCTATCCGTAGAAAAGTCGAATACAATCTTATCAAATCATTTGCATAAAAACTCTATCAAATTTTACCAAACGGAAAATCGAATACATTTCAATCAAAACTTTGGGATAAAAAATTAATCAAATCTTATCGATGGAAAATTCTTATACTATTCTATCAAAATCTTGGTATGCAAAATCTATCAATTTCTATCCGCTTGAAAATCAAATACTTTGCTATCAAGAGCTCTGTATTAAAACTTTATCAAATTCTATCCGTAGAAAAGTCGAATACAATCTTATCAAATCATTTGCATAGAAACTATCAAATTTAACCAAACGGAAAATCGAATACATTTCTATCAAAACTTTGAGATTAAAAATTAATCAAATCTTATCGATGGAAAATTCTTATACTATTCTATCAAAATCTTGGTATGCAAAATCTATTAATTTCTATCCGTCTAAAAATCAAATACTTTGGTATCAAGAGCTCTGTATTATAATTTTATCAAATTCTATACGTAGAAAAGCCGAATAAGGAGCATTTACATATGACGTCACGCTATAAGGGGGAGGGTGGACTCTTGATCAAACGTTAAAAAACGTAACATGTTGATGGGGGGGGGGGGGGGGAGAGATCGTTCTAAACGTGACGTCACGAGAAAATTTTTTAATTCAAAAATTAATTCAAACTACCTTTTAAATTTTGTAAGCATCTTTATTTATGATAGACCTCGGATTATCCTTAGGATATCAACGGGAAATGCTCATCAGGATCCTACCAGACATCGTCAAGAGATATCCACAAGACATCATTTTGAATTTCAAAATGGTCAAAATATTTTTCCGGTAGTTATATATCCAGGAAAGCAGGGATTTTAATATCCACTGGATATCCTAAGGATGCCCGAAGATATTTTTCTCATTACCTGAAATCAGAAAACGTTTCTATTTAATATTTTTAGAGTTATAACAATTAAAACATCCCGGTTTGTACAAACTACTATGTGCACTTGTCTTTTCTTTTCGCTCTCCAGTAAAATCACTAATTTGCTTCTAAGGTCTTCTTCTTCGGAGTGCATTACATATATTGTAAAATCTGAAACCCAGACCTCACTTAATCTGTATTAAAGAAACTGTTTTATTAATTCCGATCAATTTTTTCAATTCTTTACTAATCCAGCCTTCTTGTCGAGTATTTGTAAGTTTTATTCCATTGCTGCCACTACTGGCGCAGCACTGCGTCTATTGTTACTATCCTCTTCGATGTGTCATATTATTAGTTAATAATTTTATTATATTTAGATTTGAAGAGCAGGAGCGAATTTTTCCGTGGTGTGGACGACTTACTTAATGGTTTCAACTTTAAAGTCCAATTTCTGCAAACTTCAAATTATGTTATAACATGTTAAGTTACATAATGGAAATAATAAAAATAACACAGGCGTAAAAAATTAGAAACCTTTTTTCGCTAAGTATTGGGCCAATATTGGTTTACCCTTGGAAATCTGTCACTGCGGACAGTGAAAAAATACATATAGAAATACTCAGCCAATTGTCCAGTACATACATTTGCCAATAATTTGCTACCTGTTATCCCAGTAAGAAGGAGGAAATTGAAAAAGATTGGAATTTTATGATTTTCGAAGAAAAAGTCAAATTATGTAATCTTTTTTAATACGTTTTCTGTCCAATCCATTTGTATCCGGTGATAACACCTACTTTTATCCGCAAATCAATCCTTATTAATATGGGTTCAAATATTTGTCAATCCAAATTAATCCCTTTATAAATACAGAAAATAAAATGAATATTTTTTAATGTACGCAGTTCAGGTTATTCAATACAAATGAATCCCTTTATAATGAAATTAAAATTTCTGAAAAATCAATATTTTTGAAGACCTACAGTTCAGATTTAATTAATCCAATTGAAACCTTTTATAATTAAAAAAATGATATAAATTTGTTTTAATACCTACAGCTTAGATTATTCAATACAAATAAATCTCTCTATAATAAAATTGAAATTAAAATAAAACTAATATTTTTAAATACCGACAATTCATTTCATCTCTACATGTGATTGAAACTTAATATTTGATAAATTTTTATTTATTTCAGATGAACTCATTTATAATGCGTCTTCGGCGCAAAAACTTTTCCAGTTATAAATACTTGAAAAAATCGATTTTCTATGGATTAATGGATTTTCTTTAAATTGTGAGAAAACGTTATTTTATATGTGCCTTCTATCTGATTAAGATTTCAGGACCCTTTACCGTCTAAAATTTGAGATATTCTTGTTCGAAATTTCAATTTTTTATCATTTTGCATAGTGATGCACGACGATACGAGAAAATTTTTTTTTCGCTCGATGTCGTTCGAATTTACTGATTATGTTCAGGGCGATCATCTCGGACTCTCAATTGTCTTTTCCCGGATCGTTTCGTCTCAATTTTCGATCGATTTCGAGCGATCAGACGATAATTTCAGAATCATCAGCTGTCAAATGAAAATATGAAAACACGATGGATGATTTCACTGACTTTCTGACTTTTTCTGAAGTCTTTTAAGAAGCTCAAACTTGGCACATATTAAGGTTTGTACAAAACAGACATAATATTGAAATTTCAGGAGGCTAATTTGTTTAATTTCTAAAATATTAAAGTTTGAAATTGATTACAAAAGGGGTTATTTTTTAAGAATTTAGATTTTCTCTGAAGTTGGTTAGTTTAGTAATTATCAACTAAAAGCGATTTCATTTAAATTTAAAATCTTAATTAATATTCATTTCTAAATAATTATAAAAGAAATACATTATTTATTTAAGTAATATTTTTATTTTTTTATAATTTCTTAGAAAGTAATATTAATTAAGATTTTAAATTTAAATAAAATCGCTTTTAGTCGACAATTGCTAAACTAACGAACTTCTGAATATATCTAAATTTAAAAAAATAACTCCTTTTGTAATAAATTTCAAACTTCAATATTTTAGAAATTAAACAAATTACCCTCCTGAAATTTCAATATAATGTCTATTTTGTACAAACCTTAATACATATGTGCCAAGTTTGAGCTTCTTAAATGCTTTCGGAAAAAAGTAGTTATGTTGAAATATGGCAGTTTTAATGATCAATTTTAAATCCAATTTTCTTGTTCTTGTTCTTGTTCTTATTATTATTATTATTATTATTTTTAATCAGAAAGAATTAATCTGAATGAATCAATAAAACACATATTAATACTTTGTTTAGAAAAATTTTATTTAAGCCTATATATTTATTAATTTACATTAGTTTGAAATATGTCCCGAAGAAGCCATTATAACCTAATTATCACACCCTTATTTACGTTTTTAAAATAAACAATTTTCTATTTTAGAATAACTATTAATTTACATAAAATTTTTATTTCTTGAACTTAAATTAATTGCGTGTTACTTCAAAGTAAAAAATCAAAAATATATATTTTTTTCATTAAATAGAAGAATAATTTTTAAAATTAAAGAAATAATGTGCAAAATTTTTAAAAAGTCATTCACACACCTAAATTTTTACTGAATTTAAATAGACATTACAGAGAAAGAAATTAAATCATTATATAATAATAAAAAAAGGATGCCTTGGTTCTTTCCATTTCAATTCAGACAGGCTATGTATGTTCAAGTCAGGGAATCATTTCCCATTGAAATATGTTATTTTTCAGAAACATTTATGTTATGTATAACAAATTATAAAATAAGAGTTACTCAATAATTATTTTATAATTTGTTTTGTAGAAAAATAAAACAACGATTAATAAATATGCAAATTAATTGGAATTTAAATTAAAAAATCTAAAGAAACACTTTCTAATTTCAAATTTTTAAGAAATCATTATTTGTTAAATTAATTTTATATAGAATTCGTCAGTTTTTACACATTTAACATTTATTGCATTTCAGTGATATATTGAAACTTTGTTCTACTTGCAAAAATGCAAAATTTATGTATTTATTTCGTGTTATAATTAATAATTCGAAAGATTCGCAAGTTAGAGATAAAAGCTATGAGACTTTTTTACTCCACTTCTTAAGAGGAACATTTTTTCTATTTGGACTTTTGTTGTAATATCTAAAACAGGGTTTAAAAGAACTTCTTTTCTTAAAAAGAAAATTTTTTTTTATTCTTCTCTAAGACACGGGACTCTAATAAATTCTTATAGAAAATAATCGTTTTACTTCCAGAAAGTAGCAAAAAAATCGAGAGAAAAAAACAGTGGGGGATTTTCAGAAAATTTGATTTTTATTTTTTTCGAAAAAATGCCGCAGTTTTCTTAAATTTGAAAATATTTTAAATTTCCTTATGGAATTTAAAAGAACATAAAAGCCCTAATTAGATACAGGAAGGATCATTTTAATATATACAATAGTAAAAAAGATATAAAAACTTTAAACAATTTTAACGTTATTTTCTTGTAATCTCACTTTCAACTTAAAAAATTCAAATCCGCATAACTTCGTTAAAAATTTGTTTTCACCAAAACAGGAAAATAAGTGTCGTCTAAAATTGTCTGAAAAATAACATATATTTCAATGGGGAATGATTCTTTGACTTCAACATACATAGCCTGTCTGAATTGAACCTCTTTCATTTTTGCATTTCGGAAAGTTTTAAAAGTTTCATATAAATCTTGAATTTTTTATTTGAATGTCATTATTTTTTAATTGACTACAACTTCACGCCTAATTTTATGGTAAAAACGAGATGCTCGGAATGATCGTTCGACTATCCGAGATGTTCGCTTTACCGAGACTAAACAAATTGATCGCTCGTCTGTCAATTTTATGAAAAACAAAAAATGTCGCTCGTTTCTCGGATCGTGTCGCTCAAAGCATGTAAAATTGAAATTTCGAACAAGAATATCTCAAATTTTAGACGGTAAAGGGTCCTGAAATCTTAACCAGATAGAAGGCACATATAAAATAACGTTTTCTCACAATTTAAAGAAAATCCATAAAAAACGATTTTTTCAAGTATATAACTGCAAGAGAAATACCTTAATTGTGGGTTAAAAAGCGAAAAATACGTAAATTTGAAGATAATTTTTAGTAATCTTTATAATTTATTAAGACGTTGATGAAAGTTTCTTAAAAGTGTTCATCAATAAAATTTTTTTTTACTTAAATATTATTCTTGAATACATTTGAAAAGAATTTAAATTAATCATCTTTTGAAGATTTTTAAATCTGAATTAGTGGTTTTCTACTATTGAATTAGTGAAAGGTGAGCTACTATTAAATAGTAATAATTTTACTAATTTTTTAGTAGAAAACTACTAATTGAAGAAGTGAAACTTTAACATTTCAATTAGTAGTTTCGTAATATTTCAATTAGTAATTTTTTATTAAAAATTAGTAGTTTTCTACTAAAAAAATTAGTAAAATTTTATTATTACTAATTTTACTAATTTTTTATTAATTTTTCCACTTTTCAATAATTCATTAATAGAAAAACACGAATTCAGGTTTAGAGAGAAAGTAATTAAATTTTTTTTAGACTTTATTAAAAAAAACTTTTTTGAAATCTGTTATTGACAGTGTGTAATTTTTAAAAGAAAAACACAACTTCAATGTATGCCTCGATGTATGGTCAGTCAACATCATTCTTCAACTTAAACCTGAGAATAAAATAACACAAAGATGATGTTTATGAACCACCTAATTAATGGACTGCCTGTTTTAAGGACCATACTTTCTATTTTAATAAAGTAAAAATTGAGGCAAAAATTTTAGACAGAACGGGAAATTATAAAAAACGTATGATCCTTGAAATGAATTAACGGATACAACAGCAGTTAACGAACGTAATGACAGTAACAACTTTTCTGTTTTTTACCAATCAATTTTATAGTTTTAATCTCAGCAATATTTCTGTTTATATTTTCACGAGTATTTTCATTTACATCGTCACAAAAATGTTTCCCGAGGTCTAGACCTCGGGAAACAGAGGATTTAGAGCTCTAAAATCTTGACCCCTTCAACAATGCACCCACACAAACAAGTTTTTTTTCCCTATCGAGACAACTGAAACTTTTTTTGAATCCTCGCTTGATCCTTTTATGACTTTTAACATGTGTTTCATCTCAACTGTCACTTTCTTTGTAAACTCAGTTTTCGTTAAATTTTGATCCGGTCAACACGTACCAAAAACGCTCATTCAAAACTAAAAATTAAAATATACTGACACAATTTTTTTCGGTTTTCATTATAAAAACTATATAAACGGTTGTGAAAGTGCTATATGGACTGCCAGATTTTCTGGATAGAAAAATGGATACTATTACTATGTAAATTTCAGGTATATATTATTTTCGTTTTTTACACCACAAATTATTAGCAATAGTTATAATATTTAATAGTTAATTATTTTCGTCATATTGTAATCTTTCTCTTAATTATCAATTATTTTATTGAAATTTCCATTAAATTCTTTAATTTTCAATTTATTTCTTCAATTTTTAATTATTTTCTTTAATTCTCAAATATTTTCTTTAATTTTTAACTATTTTGATCGATTTTCAATTAATTCCTCAATTTCCAATAATTCCCGGACTTTTTCAATTATTTTTTACACTCATAAAAATTGTTTCAAAATTGCAAATCAATTATTCAATTCTAGAATTCTTCATTTCTCAGTTATTTTCTTCAAATTTAAATTCCACTTTTCAATTTTCAGTTATTTTCTTAAAATTAAAAAAATTATCGCTTTTTTTCTATTATTTTGTTCGATATCATTAAGTTTCTTTAATTTTAAATACAATTATTCAATTATGTTCTTTAATTTTTAATACCATTCTTCAATTTTTATTTCCAATCTTCAGTTTTAATTTTTTTTCAGTTATCAATTATTATTTTTTAAAATTTTAATTTAATTCTTAAATTTTCGATGTATTTCTTCAATTCTCAATTTATTTCCTCGATTCTTTAATTTTCAATTTATTTCTTCAATTTTTAATTATTTTTTTCAATTCTCAAATATTTTCTTTAATTTTAAATTATTTTTATCAATTTTCAATTAATTCCACAATTTCCTATAATTCTTGGACTTTTTCAATTATTTTGTACACTCATAAAAATTGTTTTAAAATTGCAATTATTCATGTAATTTTCTTAATTTGTCAATTTGCAATTATTTTCTTTAAATTTAATATTTCTTGTTTAATTTTTTCAATTATTTTTTCAGTTGTCTATTAATCTAGTTATTCTTCGAATTTTGTTTTCAATTGACAATTATTTTCGTCATTTTTTTACTATTTCCTTCAATATTATTAATCATTTTCCGCAGTTTTCATTTATTTCCTACAATTTTTCAATTTTCAATTATGATCTTAAAATTTTATAACTATTCTTCGATTTTTTAAGTTATTTTGATCGGTTGTGTATTAATCTAGCCATTTTTTGAATTTTGTTTTCAATTGTCAATTATTTTTGTCATTTTGTAATTTTGTTGTTTATTATCAATTATTTTTTTCAAATTTTCAATTTATTTCCTCCATTTTTATTATTTTCTTCAATTTCAATTATTTTTATTGATTCTCAATACAGTTGTTCAATTTACAATTAGGTATTTCCAACAGTTCTTCCTATAATTTTTCAACTATTTTGTTTAAAATTAAAATTTATTGTTAAATTTTTTAAACTATTCTTTTCAATTGTGTAATTATGTAGCTATTTTTCGAAATTCGTTTTCAAATGTCAATGTATTTTTGTCATTTTTCAAATATATTCTTCAATTTCGTAAGTTTCATTATTTGAATTTGCAAAAATTTATGTTTTTAAATGACCAATAATGCAAAGGTTGTCGCGCGCTTGAGCGCGCATTAATGTTGCTAGTAAATAATAATTGACAGTCAACAATTTTTATTTTTCTAACCATAGGCCATTAATTTGTAAAATTAGGAAAAAGTTGTGTCTTTCCAGGTGAATTTGTGAGTAATTAAACATTATTAACAATAATTTGTTTATAACAATTGCAATTGGTTGTTGTGGTTAATTTTACTGAATAAGTTATTGTTTTAAAATATAAAAAAATAGTCAAGTCAGAAAAGACTACAACTCGCTAGGTTTATTTGGATATTAGTTATAAATTAATAATTACATAAATTGTGTATAAATACCCCCCATTTATGGGAGTTGTTTATAACCCTATAAATCGAAATTAATGAAATTAATTTCAAAAATTGAAATTCTTTGTTACTTCTTTGTTCTTTGTTTACACCTTACAGTGATTTCAAATGTGCTCTTTTAATCTGAATTAGTGAAAAACGGTCACTAATTCGAATTAGTGTAAGTTTCTACTAATTTTTAGTCAATTTTCACTAAAAATTTAGTAAAGAATTTAACAAAATTAGTAGAAATTTATACTAATTTGAATTTCTTCAGTGACTTTTCACTGATTTATTTTTAAAGAGATGAGTATTTAGAACAATGGATTTGGTTTTATTTATTTAAATTATAAAGAGATTAATTTGGATTGAATCATCTGAACTATGTGCATTCAAATATTAAAATTTCATTTTTTTCATTATAATGGTATTTATTTTGATTAAATAAAACTGAATCGTGAGTATTTAAAATGTTCATTTTATATTTTTCAATTATAAGGGTATTCATTCGGATAAATTTTCATTTTATTTTAATTGCATTTTTATTATAAAAATATTCATTCAGATTGAATAATCTGACGTGTGGGTATTTAAAAATAACTAGTTTATTTTTTCATTATAAAGGGATTCATTTGTATTCAATAACCTGAACTGCAGACATTAAAAAATATTCATTTTATTTTTTTTTCATTATAAAGGGATTCACTTGGATTGACAAATTTTTTCAACCCATATTCATAAGGTTTGATTATCGTGTAAAAGTAGGTGCTATCACCGGATACAAATGTATTGGACAGAAAACGTATTCAAAAATATTAAAATTTTTTAATATTTTTTAATTACTCTCTTCTTACTGGGATCGCAGAATGAGAAATCATTGGTTAAATCTTGGGATGTAGACATCCGTGCCAATCATTGGCTAACAATATTGGTCCAATGTTTAGCCGATGTTAAATTTTCGACTGTTCCCAGTGGGCAAAAAAAAACAAAAGACGTCCTTAAGACGTCTTTTGGACATAAAAGCCGACATAGGGACGTCTTTTGGACATGTGTGCCCACTGGGTTATATTCTGAAAATAATGATTATATATATATATTGGAATTTTAGAGCCATATGTGTTTCCTTTTAGTTAGAAATGTGTTTAGAAACTCGTCTTGAATCGTATCAAGTAATCGCGTTGCATTCATAGATAAAATAATAATTTAAGAGAAATAATGTTTTAAGGTATAATTTAATTTTTAACTTTAGCAGAACTAAGAAATAAACTAACAATATTATATTAAATTTAAACAGTTATATTGGTATTAATATCTGATTTATTTTTGAATAAAAACATATAAAAGTTCGTTATGTCATGAAATTGTATTTTCGAAATTAAAAATTGTACGATTTAAGGATGAAAATAAATTCAAAGAAAAATTTATTTTAATATATTTTAACAAATTTACTGACACACAATTTGCAAAAAAAATTTTATTGATTTAAATAGTTTATTCTTAACTACTCATTTAACGTTTTATGTTTTATTTTCAAATCTGATGAACAATTGCAGTTTTTTCCAAATATGTTAAACAATAGCTCATTTAGTTCCTTTAAAAAGCATTCTCAACAAGTCCACCTATAAAATTTTATTTTTCATTGATAAGAATTTAATTATATTTTATATATTTGTTTATGGATAAAATATTTTTAATAAAATTTTGTGAGTAAAACTAAGGATTAAATAAGCGGCCAAAAGTGAGCAAGACTAATTTTTCTAATTTCGAGAAAATTAAAGAAATACAGTTTTTAACGTAATCCTGAAAGTTAATTAAAAACTAGAAAAACTATACTAAGTTTTTTAAATAACAGTGATTCTTATATCTAAGGCAGTTTAATATTAGTGAAAGTTAATTATATATAGATATAAGGTTTTATTAGTTTTTATAGACTTCATTTCTATTAAAAAAAAAAATAATAATAATAATAAATCATATTGGTTGAGGATTACGTTAAAAACTGTATTTCTTAAATTTTCTCGAAATTAGAAAAATTTGTCTCACTTTTGGCCGCTTATTCAATCCTTAATTTTACTCACAAAATTTTATACAAAATATTTTATCCATATACAAATATATAAAATATAATTAAATTCTTATCTATGAAAAATAAAATTTTATGAGTGGATTTGTAGAGAATGCTTTTTAAAGAAGTAAATGAGCAACTGTTTAACGTATTTGGATCATGACATTACGAACTTTTTTTATGTTTTTATTAAAAAATAAATCAGATATTAATATCAATATAACTGTTTAAAAATTAATATAATATTGTAGTTTATTTCTTAGTTATCTTATTTTATCTGTGAATGCAACGCGATTACTTGACTCTACTCAAGACTAGTTTCTAAACACATTTCTAACTGAAAGGAAACACATATGGCTCTAAAATTCCAACGCCAGGACCTTTTCCTTTGTGCTCTTTTGCTAAGGGCGTACAGTCAGTATCTTTTTGATTTTCAAACAGTCAACTTCGTAAAAGAAACGCATGAAGAAGTTAGTGACTTTACACTGTTAAGTTTATTGAAAAAAAGAATTTACTCTTTTATTAATTCATTCTCCAAACGTTTCAGCTCCAAATACTGGCCCTTGTAAAAGGAAAATAGTTTTATTCTGAAATAGTATTAATAATGTAGTAGACAACTGCAAAAACTTCAGATAAATTGTTGTATTATTCTCTTTTTTGTTTTGTTATTATTATACTGTTGTTCTTTAAATTTTATTTTTCCGTTATATCGATTTTTGCATTATTTGGGTTTAGAATTAATTACTAAAAAACAAAAAGAGAATGCGTAACACATCAATTTATCTTCAGCCTTATATTAATATTTTTATACATAATACTATTTCAGAATAAATCTATTTTCTACCAACGAGGGCCATCAGTATTTAGAGCCGAAACGTTTAGAGAATGAATATTTGAAAAAGAAAAAATTCTTCTTTTTAATAAACTTGCTTCTAAAGCCACTAACTTTTTCACATATACATAATCATTATTTTCAGAATATAACAGTCAATCGGAAACTTAACATCGGCTAAACATTGGACCAATATTGTTAGCCAATGATTGGCACGGATGTCTACATTCCAAGATTTAACCAATGATTCCTCATTCTGCGATAACAGGTAGCAAATTATTGGCAAATGTATGTACTGGACAATTGGCTGAGTATTTCTATATGTATTTTTTCACTGTCCGCAGTGACAGATTTCCAAGGGTAAACCATTATTGGCCCAATACTTAGCGAAAAAAGGTTTCTACTTTTTTACGCCTTTATTATTATTATTATTTCCATTATGTAACTTAACATGTTATAACATAATTTAAAGTTTGCAGAAATTGGACTTTAAAGTTGAAACCATTAAGTAAGTCGTCCACACCACGGAAAAATTCGCTCCTGCTCTTCAAATCTAAATATAATAAAATTATTAACTAATAATATGACACATCGAAGGGGATAGTAACAATAGATTTGCTGCGCCAGTAGTGGCAGCAATGGAATAAAACTTACAAATACTCGACAAGAAGGCTGGATTAGTAAAGAATTGAAAAAATTGATCGGAATTAATAAAACAGTTTCTTTAATACAGATTAAGTGAGGCCTGGGTTTCAGATTTTACAATATATGTAATGCACTCCGAAGAAGAAGACCTTAGAAGCAAATTAGTGATTTTACTGGAGAGCGAAAAGAAAAGACAAGTGCACATAGTAGTTTGTACAAACCGGGATGTCTTAATTGTTATAACTCTAAAAATATTAAATAGAAACGTTTTCTGATTTCAGGTAATGAGAAAGATATCTTTGGGCATCCTTAGGATATCCAGTGGATATTAAAATCCCTGCTTTCCTGCACTGAAAAAAATATTTCCGTGGAACTGCAATAATTATGGGCAGATTGGCAATATTTTATTGCTGTTTTGGGAACTGCCATACGTATTTGTGTTTTAGCCATACGACTGTGTGAAACCGCGAGTGACATTGTAAGGTTAGGTAAAATCGACAGTGGCGCACCGATGATGCATTATGTCAAACTCCTACATAACCTGTTAACCATAGTCAAATGTCTAATCTGATCACAGTATTTTTTTCAGTGTGGATATATAACTACCGGAAAAATATTTTGACCATTTTGAAATTCAAAATGATGTCTTGTGAATCTCTCTTCACGATGTCTGGTGGGATCCTGATGAGCATTTCCCGTTGATATCCTAAGGATGAACTACGGATATTATTAGGATATTCCTAAAATTATTCAAATGGATTCAGAACACGGATTAAAAATACAATCTTAGCAAATCATTTGCATAGAAACTCTATCAAATTTAATCAAACGGAAAATCGAATACTTTTCTATCCAAATTTTGGGATTAAAAATTAATCAAATCTTTTCGACGGAAAATTCGTATACTTTCTTATCCAAAAGGTTTGATAGAATCGTATACAATGTTAATGAAAATTTGGATTCAAAAACGGATTGAAATTGATAGAAATTCCTTTCTAATAAATGCGAAGTATTGATTTTGATAGAGATTCTATCCAAAAGGTTTGATAGAATCGTATACAATGTAAATGGCAACTTGGATTCAAAAACGGATTGAAATTGATAGAAATTACTTTCTATTAAATGCGAAGTATTGATTTTGATAGAGATTCTATCCCAAAGATTTGATATAATCGTATAAAAAGTACTTGAAATTTTTGATTCAAAAAACGGATTTAAATTGATCGAAATTTCTTTCTATCAAATTCCATCAAATTCTATCAAATGCGAAGTATTGATTTTGATAGAGATTCTATCCAAATGTTTGATAGAAACGTATACAAAGTACATAAAATTTTGGATTCAGGAAACGGATTCAAATTGATAGAAATTCTTTTCTATCAAATCCTATCAAATTTCGTAAACAGGGGTGTAACGCTGGGTCACTTCACTGAAAAAAAAATTATTTGGATCAAATAAAAATTATTTGATTCAATTAAATTATTTACTTGTCTATTATCCAATAAACCTGTATTTGAACCAAATAACTATTTATTAGACCTAAGTATTTTATTTGATTGTATTAAGTAAAGACTAATTGGTATCAAATACAAATTACTTGAGTCAAATAAATGGAATAATTGGAGCTAGTACATAATGTTTTAAATCAATTATGAAAATTATTTCATTCAAATAATATTTTATTCAACCTGAGTATTTTATTTTATCGCATTAAATAAACAGTAATTTGTGTCAAATAAATTAAATATTTGGAGCTAGTAACTAATGTTTTAAATCAATTATTAAAATTATTCCATTCAAATAATATTTTATTCGATCTGAGTATTTTATTTTATCGCATTAAATAAACAGTAATTTGTGTCAAATAAATTAAATATTTGGAGCTAATAACTGATAATTTAAATCAATTATAAAAATTATTTCATTTATATTTTTAAACCAAATAAATATTAGTTTGCATGAATAAAATGTAATCCCTCTTTTGTTGTTGAGTTTACTTTTATTTAATGTTATTATGAGTATGGTGATTTTCATTCATAACATTCTTATTATTTATTATTTATTTAAATACTGATTATTTAACACTTATTTACTTATATTTAGTTAACACTTATTATAACCTAACATATAAACTATGAAATAAAATTTCGCACGGATGGTGGGATTGACCCCGCGACGTACGCAATACGAGACTTTTACGCTACCCGCACTAAGCCACGCTGACTTGACTTTAAAATTACAAAAACACCTATATAGCCTCACACATTAGTTACAATAAATTATTTACTTGTTCCAAATACTTTTTATTTGCTTTTAAGAAAGAAAATATTAGCATTAAATAATTTGATTTACTATGACTCATAACATCATTTAATTGTGTTAAATAATTTTTATTAACGTTAAAAACTCAAATATTTGAGTGAAATAAATAAATGAATAGTTTTAAATAACTCACAAAGTTCGTTACAATAAATTATTTATTTGACTGAAATACTTTTTATTTGTTTTTATAAAATAATATATTAGCATTAAACAATATATTATTTATATTAAATAATTTGGTTTACTTTAATCCATAGAATAAACTAATTGTGTCAAATAATTTTTATTTGTCTCAAAAACACAAATACTTGAGTGAAATAATTAAATGAATAGTTCTAAATAACTCACAAATTTCGTTTCAATAAATTATTTATTTGACTGAAATACTTTTTATTTGTTTTTTAAATAATATATTAGCATTAAATAATAACCCAGTGGGCAAAAATTTCTAAAAGACGTCTTAAGGACGTCTTTTAGATAAAAAGGCCGACATAAGGACGTCTTTCGGACATGTGTGCCCACTGGGAAATTATTTATATTAAATAATTCGGTTTACTTTAATCCATAAAATAAATTAATTGTGTCAAATAATTTTTATTTGTGTACAAAAACCCAAATACTTGAGTGAAATAAATAAATGAATAGTTTCAAATAATTTAGCATTTGTATTAAATATATTCGTTTATTAGATTAAATTAATTATTTACTTGATCCAAAAAAGATTTATTTGGTTTAAATAAACATGATTCAAGTAATTCAAGTTATTTGAACCAAATACGTATTTTTTAGATCCAACTGAAAAATATTTGAACGAAGTAAATATTTATCAAATAATTTGAATTAATTGAATCAAATAATTTTTTTTTCAGTGTTGTGCCCCTGCCAAATTTAAAAAATTGAAATTTGTTCACTATTTTGATTTGTTTTAACAATTGTACTGCTTAAACAAATGAACAAATCGTCAATATTATAATTAGTCCTTATACTAGGATAGTTGATGTAAGACTATGAATTTTCTAAAAAATTTTCAGAGCAATTTAAAGCACTTTTTAAAGCGCAAGGAACAAGTGACCCAGCGTTACAGCTTAAGGGTGCCGAAAAACACGTTACACTTTAAGAGTTAATTTAAAAAAATTGCAAACATCGATTTACTCATATTTTAATTTATTCAGAGCTCCAGATTTCGATGTAAAAATCTGATTTTAATGTTGACGTTTTTCACTTTTAGAAGACGAAATTAATTATGTAATGTTGATTTATTAGAAATAATAGAGTGCGGCAAAAGTGGTGAAACTTTAATTTTGTTGCTTTTAAAACAGTGCTAAATATTATTTTTGAAATTTGGAAAAATGATTAAAAAGTAATATTTAGCTCGTTTTTATATCAACAAAATTCAAGTCCACCACTCTGTTATTTCTAATAAATGAGCATTAAGTAATTTACTTTGTTTTAAAAGTAAGAAACGTCAACGTTGCAGATGACAGCAGTTTTGTTCAGACTTAAAGAACGTTTTTTTTCTTCTTTTGCTATTGATTTTGTTTTTGGTTTATGAGTTTTTATTTAATTAGGATGTTCTCCTTTAAACAGAAATTATAAACACAATTATGTTTTTATTATATTAAACATGTTTGTTTTGCTAGGTTAACTAAATTAATTTCATATTTTTAAAGGAGTCTTTCGGTAAATGTTTTTATTTTTTTAAAAGTTTTTTTTATTGTTAGACATATTTTTTATTTTTCTTTGTAGTTTTTGTAAGTTTTAGGTAATTTTAAATTAGTTGGTTGGTTGGTTGGTTATTGGCCTTAGGCCCCCGAAGGTCCAGTAGCCATAAATAGTATAGAAATATTTAAGGACATATTCCTTACGTCGTATAATTGTTCCAGTGTTTATTTAGTTCTTTTATTTATGTAATTTTAAATTGATTATTAATTTCATTATTTCAGCTGTCAACAACTGTCATTTCACGGTAGTAGTAGTAAACCATAGAGAAATCAACAAAGATAGTAAAAATTAACCTATTGCGCATGCGCATACGTACGGAGGCAAGCAGGCAACTAGGCACACATGCCTACCTGCCTCGGTTCCGCCTTATAAAAATGAAATGGTTTCTCCACTTGCTTATGCCTACATGCCTGTCCATGTCATCAAGTGGCGCGTAGGATCTTCCGTAACCCCCCGTCTGTCCGCATGCATGCAGGCAGCCGAGCTGGGAGCGTACCTTAAATGTGCATCAGGGCGCAATTACATGTCTGCGTCGAACGCTGCGTTTTTGCGTTGCATAATGAGAGAGAGGAGGAAAGAAATATAGTCACATCTTTGTCACTCTCAACATTCAACGCAAAAACGCAGCGTTCGACGCTGACATGTAATTGCGCCCTCACAGTGCGAATTAGTGATGGGTAGTGACCGTAAATTTACGAAATTTACCAAATTTACAGGTAAAATTACCATTTTTACGGTAAAACAGGAAAATTGTTTATTTTAAACTTTAGAGAAATAGATAATGAAATTTGATTTGATAATAAGATTTTTAATGAATGTAAGAATGTACTGTTAAATTTTTTTTAAAAAATATCTAATTAATGTTTTAAAAACTTGAGAAGATACATATTATAAATATTCACATAACCTAAAATCGCTAATATAGGATGAATGTCGGGTTAGTGGTATAAGAAACATATAAGAAATAAAATGAATCCAAGTGATTTAAAATGTTCTGATTCTTGCTAATTTAAAAGTAGTTAGTAAAGAGAAAAGTGTTTAAAGTTGTAGATTTTTTAAATGAGTGAAATACATACATAAACAAAATTTAAATGAATTCACGTACTGCTGAAAAAAAATTTCATGATTTTTGACATGAAATAAATACAATTCTCACATTTTAAATTTACTGTTCTATTTATTCATTTATGTTCCTTTTTATGTTACAAAGATTTAGAACATCGTAATAAATATATATTAAAACACTAAATTAGAACGTTAAAACTAAACATGCTTGGTTTGTCATGAAGCATAAAGTGCACATGTATTTTTACACCACATTTTTATTCTCAAGTTAAAAAATAACTTTCTTTTTGTCAGGTGCTTTTGACAAAAAATCAAATTACATAATAATGATTAAACAAATTTTTAATAATTTTTTTCAAGTATAGTTTATAGCAGAATAATTGATGATTTATAACTTTTTACAATAACATTATTAATATTTACCAATACTTGTTTTATATACTAATGTTTTTAAAAAAGGAACTATTTTAAATCATTTTTCTGATTAGTTTTATCAAAAATGCTCTATTAAAAAGCAAATTTTTATAGATTTTAAGAAAATGCTTGGATTTTCTAGGTTAAATATCTCGTCGTATGTGACAAAATGATTCAAAGCGAAGTGTTTTGCATTATAAATAAACTTAGAAAATTCAAAATTGATTATTTAGAAACTTCTAATTATCATGACTTTATTTCAAATAGAAATTTTATGTAAAAAAGCAGAAAAACACTATTTACTGGATTTACGGTAAATTTACAAATTTACGGTAAATTTCGTAAATTTTCAGTAATTTACAAACGAAGAGCGGTCAGCGCCCATCACTAGTGCGAATCGCAGTGCTATTCGCAGTGCGACTGACAGTTTGACTACAATTTTTTTCGCTGTTGCATGTTTTAGGACCACGTTTTTCATGATGCAAAATTTAAAATATATTTTATTTTGATAATGAACTTGTGTTTTTGCTTAATACAATTCAATGAGATTAAGTGTAAGTAAAAATTCATATTGAAATTGTTATTTTTTATACGTTTGGAGGTAAGGTTTAGAGAACAGACTTGTTTCTTTTAAAACTTTTAATAAATTAAAGTTCAATTTCATTAGCGTTAAGGATTTATTTTCATTACATTGATTTAGAAATTTTAAAAATTTAATAGTATTTTTTTACTTTTTTTCTGACAAATATTTTAAGATCGCGTTTTGACTATTTCAGATTAAATTTTTAAAGTTCTTAAAGAATAAAAGGTTGCAATTTTTTGTTTTAAGAATTCACGAATCTTTTTACAAATTCCCTGTTTTTTCATGATACAATAAATCCCCGGCATTTTCCCACATAACTACACTGAAAAAAATGATTCGGTAATTTTACCACTATGGAAGTAGGAGCGTTTATTACCTACTTCTATAGTAACAGTTTTACATATTTTACGGATTTTACGCGCAGAGATTGGAATAATACTTTAACCTTATGTAAAATTCCTAATGCTTTTGTAAAATTACAGAAAAGAAAATTAGCCAGTTATGAAATAAATATAAGTACAGTAGAACGTCTATAATTTCAACATTTTGGGAGGGCTTGAAATTATAGACGCTAGGTCTTTTGAGGAGAAAATTGTTGCGCAGTAAGTTTCTGCGCAAGATGTTGACAGGCAAGAGAGTTCCGCCATTTATAAACGTCATGGTTTGACTATATGGTGGGGGGCCAGAATAGGAGAAACTTGAAATTATTGGACCTTGAAATTATAGACGTTCTACTGTATTAGAAATTCTAATATAAAGATAAATTATGAATTTTATTGTGAAATTATAAAAAAGCAATGTGAAATAAATTAATTATGTAATTTCACAAATTTTTGTATTTATCGTTTTAAACTTTGGCATTGCACCTGAACTTATAACCTCAACCTTATGAAAATTTTCGAAAGATTCTGTCGTTTCTTCGCAACAGAAGGGAGAAAAAAATGTTAATTTATGAATTCAAAAAAATTTGAATTTCTTTTTTCAATCAAATGCCCGTTGACGGTCAAAATAGACACATAACCAATTCGTTTTCAAGAAATATCTTAACAACTAATATGTGAAACTTTTTTAAGACGTATCACAATTAGGTTTCTATAATTAATCATTTTTGCTGGGAATTTTAAATAAGAAGATTATGGATAAATACATCAAATTATAATATTTTACTTCAAGATGATAACATTGAGATTATAAACAGGATTTTTACATGCTTTAGTAACTTTACAGTTACTGCACACTGAAAAAAATGATTCGGTAAAATTTCCCTTGGTAAAATTGTTTGCGAATGTAAAATTCCTGCTATAGAAGTAGGTGCTTTTATTACCTACTACCAAAGTAGTACATTCACAACCCTGAATGTACATTTACTAAAAAATGTAATATTACATTGCTGAAAGCTGTAGAAGTACAAGTTGAGTAGTATTATTCCTACTTGCCAAACAGTAATATTACAGAAAGTTTCTAAAGTAACATTACAATACTGACGTAATATTCCCGAAGTATTTTTTACAGTGTAGGTAATAAACGCTCCTACTTCCATAGTGGTAAAATTACCGAATCATTTTTTTCAGTGTATGAAGGTAGGTGCTTTTATTACCTACTACCAAAGTATTACATTCACAACCCTGAATGTACATTTACTGAAAAATGTAATATTACACTACTGAAAGCTGTAAAAATTCAAGTTGATTGGTATTATTGCTACTTTCCAAAGAGTAATGGCCTGTTTACACCTTCGAAAAAAAAAATATTTTCGCATTGGAGGGAAGAGGACAGACTGTGTATCTGTCCTCTTTACTCTCATGCAAAAAAAACTTTTTTTCGAAGGTGTAAACAGGCCATAATATTACAGGAAGTTTCTAAAGTAACATTACAATACGGACGTAATTTTCCTGAAGTATTTTTTACAGTGTGGGAAAAATGAACTTTTTTTAAAAGATTTCATAACTTTTTTAATTTTTTTGCAAATAAATTTCCAGGTCACAAATTTCTTCATTTTCAGCTATATTTTAAGGCAGCGTTTTTAGAAAAATTTAATTTTTAAAATTTTAAAAATGGCGGATGTTCAAAAATGGGTCAAAAAATATATTGTAATATTTGCAGCGTATTATCATATAAATATTCAAGGAAACTCAATAGATCTTCTTAATCGGAGGTTCTTGAGGTCGCTAATGAAGATTACGATGTCAAAAATGTATTTTTCAATAAAGCCGATCCAATTTGGCGGATTCAACAAACTTTATTTTTTTTTAAATATAGTTCTTACATTTTTACATTTTAATTATTCACTTTTTGATCATCCATAATAAGCAAAACTGATCAGTAAATCTGACTTTCAATTAGTGATTTTTAACTAATGAATTGGCCAGAAATCGGTTACTATTAAATAGTAAAAACTTTTACTAGCTATTAGTAGAAAACTACTAATTTAAAAGTAAAATATCTATTAATTAAAATTGTAAAAGTTCACTTTCTCAATTAGTAGGTAGTTATGCAACTGTTAAATTAGTAGTAATTTTCTACTAAAAAATATTGCAATTTTTAACTTTTTTGACATCGTAATCTTCATTAGCGACCTAAAAAAAACCCCTGAATAAGAATATCTATTGAGTTTCCTTGATTATTTATGTGATAAAACGCTGCAAATATTGCAATGTATTTTTTGACCCATTTTTGAACATCCGCCATTTTTAAAATTTTAAAAATTAAATTTTTCTAAAAACGCTGCCTTAAAATATAGCTGAAAATAAAGAAATTTGTGACCTGGAAATTTATTTGCAAAAAAATTAAAAAAGTCATGAAATTTTGAAAAAAAAGTTCATTTTTCCCATGCATTTTCAATGGGAAATTTCAATCGATTGCTGGCACGGGTTAATATTAATCAATCAGGCTGCAATTTTACAGAAATTTTTTTTTTTATATTGGAACCAAACTGGAGGGTATCGTAAACATAATTCGAAAGTCGACTTTTTAACGGACACCCTAGTATTCAATCTGCTTGTTCTATCTGCTTAAAGCCCAAAGCACAACGAATACGGTTACGGGAGTAGGGCATGAGTTGGATGGGGAGAAATTCAAAATGGCGGCTAGCTGGATGACAGGTTTGCATTGCAGTCAATGGGACGAAATCAGTTTTTTTACAATAACTTTTAAAAAACAAATTTGCGAACCTATGTTTATTAACAAAATATTTTTCATTTATTGAAAGCTATTTTTTAAAATAATAAAAACTCATATAAAAATTTAATACAATTTTATTATTTTAAAAAATAGCTTTCGATAAATGAAAAATATTTTGTTAATAAACATAGGTTCACAAATTTGTTTTTAAAAAGTTATTGTACAAAAACTGATTTCATCCCATTGACTGCAATGCAAACCTGTCATCCAGGTAGCCGCCATTTTGAATTTCTCCCCACCCAACTTGAATATCCTTATTGAATACGCGTACACTGTAAAAAAAAATACTTGCAGAATTACAATGCAAAGTATTTTTCCGTCCCAAACATTAAATTTATATTGTAATAGTCCATCGTAATACGTGATAAAAATGCAACGCGATTGTAAAACTACACTTCGAGTGTAGAACTTCATCGTGTTGCGATGAAAATATTCATTCGGTTTGAATATGGCTTGTCAATGTTTCACGTATAACGTGGTGAAATCACAACGCGTTGTAAAATTACTACGTACACGATGGAAATATTTCGCTTCACGTATCACGTAGTAATATTACAACGCATTCTGATTTCTCTGCATCGACTGTGATTTCACTACGTAGTATGTAAAATATTTGCATGTCGGTCGAATATTTTCATCGTAATACGTTGTAAATTTACCACGTGTCACGTGAAGCGATTTATTTCCATCGTGTCACGGTGTAAAAATACAACGAAATTTTTTACAGTGTACGGAAGCAGGGCATGAGACAGAGAAGGACAGAAATATTCTCTGTCCTTTTTTATCTCATTCCCTGCTTCCGTAACCGTATTCGTTATGCTTTGGGCTTTAAGAACTTAAGATAGGCCTAACGCACAGTGAATGGCCTAAAGGTACGCTCCCAGCTCGATGTCTGCCTGCCTGCGCGTGCAACCGACACGAGAGAGAAGAAGACGGAACTATATTTCCGTCTTCTTCTCTCTCATGTCGGTTGCACGCGCAGGCAGGCAGACGCCGAGCTGGGAGCGTATCTTAACGCACATTGAATCGTAATCGCTAATCCTTAATCGTAAGAATGAGAGGAAGCAGGACAGAGATATATGTCTGTCCTACTTCCTCTCATTCTTACGATTAAAGCCCTAAGCAGATTGACTACGCGTACGGGACCAAAGCATGAGATAGAAAAAGACAGAAAAAGTCTCTGTCTTTTATTATCTCATGCCCTGCTCCCGTAACCGTATTCGTTGTGCTTTGGGCTTAAGGATTAGCGATTACGATTCATTGTGCGTTAGGCTATAGCAACCATCACTTTCTTGTTTTTGTATTAAGAGAAATGAATTTTACATAAATCAAAAATTCGAAATTTTTTAGAATTGTAAATAATGTTGAAAACCATTCTTCTGGATGTGGCTTTTTAGTTAAGGCCATTAAACTAAAACAAAGCTTATTCCTTTAAAGTAATTTCAAAAAAATAATGTATTTACCATAAAACATATTCAATAAAATAATGGAATTCACAATGGAAAATAAGAACAACACAGGCTCTACTAGTGAGAAAAAAGATAGTGAAGGTTGGAGAAGGTTTACGTTTTCGCCCCCCAAAAGTGTACATAGTCCTGAAAGAGTTGTTAGTTTTGGAATTAAGTCTGATTATGCAGTGTTACAGGAAGTACCTGCAGGCAGCATATTTCAATTTTCTCCTCCAACAAATCTTTATGTACATAAAGATGTATCTGACTTTAAAGACTATCATCAAAGCGTAACTAAGAAATATAAACCTCGAATTTCCAGAAACACTTTTCAAGCTCCAGCTAATGTCTTTACTCAAGCTCTCAAAGGTAATGCCTTTAATATATCTACATAAATCATATTAGAAGTAATCTGCCCTGAAAACCTTAAGAAACGGAAGTTTTGGCTATTTGCCCTTCGCACAGTGGGGAAACAAACTGCATGTGGACAAATTGATTTTCAGCCCATATAAGTATTACCCAATTTACAACTTTTTTTTCAGTAAAGGTAATAACATTTTGCACAAAACGTACGTTTTTTTATTGTCTTAAAGTTTTTTTAACAATTGTACATATAAGAATAATATTATCAAGTTTAATAATTTATTCACAATTAAGAATATTAGGTAGTTTAATAATAATAATTAGACATGGTTTATGTTCCTCCGCTATATTTTGTTTAGTAAATATTAAATATGAACATTCAAAATCTCGTAGAATAATTCTTAATAAAGGATTAATAAATTTAATACCATCTTTATATCTTGTGTTTTTAATATAGCAGCCCCTCCATCCATAAATTTATTTAGAGAAATTTTCATTATTAATAGAATTAGTTCCTGAAGAACAATAATAACACAGGCACACAAAAAAAAAAAAAGGTCAAATACCAGAGGGCAGACCAACATATTCCTAGGTTTTTGGGGTCGCTGAAACCGAATATGGCCATGAAAATATTATCTGCTTGCCCATTTTCCCCCTAGCCCCCCCCTTACACCCCTCGGGGGGTGACATTTCAGTTTTTCCAAAAACGTCAAAAAGGCAGTCTATTCCTATGTTTTTTGGGGCGCTGAATCCGAAAAAGACCACCAAAAGCCAATCCCCCCCCTCCTGCACCCCCTAACACCCCCTGGGAGGGGGTTGGAATTTCGAATTTCACGAAAAGTCGAGTTCGGTGGCTATTTCTATGTTTTTTAGGGCGCTGAATCCGAAAAAGACCACGAAAAGAAAATTCCCCCTCTCCTTCACCCCCTATCACCCCCTGGGAGGGGGTTGGAATTTCGAATTTCACGAAAAGTCGAGTTCGGTATCTATTTCTACGTTTTTTGGGGCGCTGAATCCGAAAAAGTCCACCAAAAGCCAATTGGCCCTCCCCTTCACCCCCTATCACCCCCTGGTAGGGGGTTGGAATTTCGAATTTCACGAAAAGTCGAGTTCGGTGTCCATTTCTATGTTTTTGGGGGCGGTGAAATTGGAAAAGGACACCAAAGGTAAATTCGTTCCGTTATTCACCTCTTAGCATCTAGTTACTAACACTGGGAGGGGGGTTGATATGTTCTCTTTTATGTGTAATTAAGAAGAATAAGCAATGTTTTTTTTACGCATTTGAATAAATAATAACTAGGTAGGCACCGATGATTACACAAGTATGTACCAGCACAATTTGATGGATCTTGATTTTACTACACTTAGCGCGACCCAGGAACAACGGCGTGGACGTGGTAGTTTTTGTTCCCTTTGGGGTGCTTTTTTAACGTGAGTCCCCTTGCCTCTCACGATTGGTGGCGCTGCTTTAATGTGTTTTTCCTTAGAACGAATTTCGCTCATTTAGTTTTTTTATAGTGATGCATTTGAGCGAGATCTCTTCTCAAAAAGTCTCGAAAAAATGAGAATCTCGTGAAAATTACATTGGAAACAAATGAATGTACTGTTTTCGTCTCTTTTATCTTTTATGAAAGGACAGATTCTCGAAATGCATCACTAGTTTTTTGGCATTTATTTCTGCCTATGGTACCGTACTCGCTTGGATTCGAATGACCTTCTGAGAGGTTTTCTTTTCTGAGCCCTTTTTGTTTCTGGTGAATCCCTTTTTAGTGTCCAACAGTAATCGGCCAGCATATTCACATCCCACTTCCCTTGGTAACGACGTTCCATTTCTTTTAGATCCTGGTGAAACCTTTCACCTTGCTCTTCGCTATAGTCCCCTAAATTCGACGGAAAATAGTCTACATGGGACTCCAGGAAATGCAGTTTCAGATTCATCAAGCATCCAAGTTTTTTGTAGTTCTGCAGCAGCTTTTTTATTTCCTTTTTGTAATTTGGACTTTTCTTATTGCCAAAAAAATTTTCTGCTACATTTACAAAGCTAACCCAAGCATTTCTTTCCACAACTGTCATTGATTTTTTAAACTCAGCGTCGCGCAACAACTTCCGAATCTCTGGCCCATCAAAAATCCCTTCTTTGAGTTTCTGTTCCGACTTTTTCGGAAATTTCTCCTGGAGGTATAAAAAAGCTTTTCCCTCTTTGTTTAAGGCTTTTACAAATTGCTTCATCAACCCAAGCTTTATATGCAATGGAGGAAGAAGAACCTTTTCCGGTGATACAAGAGGATTTTTGAGGACATTTGCCAAGCCAGGAACAAAAGAGGTTCTAGCAGGCCATTGGAAGTTATTATAATGGTTCTTTCGATCTCGACTATTCCAAAGGCATAAGAAGCACGGATGACTTGTGAACCCACTTTGTTGACCCAAAAGAATTGTTATTATTTTCAGATCCCCGCAAATTTGCCAGTTATGTTCCGTGTACTTTATTTTTTCGAGTACCAGCTTCAAAGAATTATAGTCTTCTGACATATTAACGGAATGCGCTATTGGGATCGAGGCTAATTCATTGGTGTTGTGCAAGAGTACTGCTTTTAGACTGCGGGTGGAAGAGTCGATGAAAAGCCTCCATTCTTCACTCTTGTAAATGTTTGGTTTCAAAGAATTTATAAGCTCCCGAATATTTGTGCAGTAGACAAGACTTTCTTCTTTTTTGAAAAAGGGAAGAAATTCTTTTTCCCGATTTCGGAAAGAAGAAACCTTAGTACCTTTAGCCAAATGACCGTCCTCCTTGAGACTCGACGCAAGGTACTCAGCTGCATCTTTGGCTAAACCCAAATTTCTTACCACATCATTGAGCTTTTTTTGATCCCATAGTTTTATAGGTCGATCTCGTTTGAAGCGAACATCTCCTTCATCACTGTCAGAATTCGAGTCAACTTCACTTCCGGAATAAGTACTGTTGGAATCCACAGTTGGCTCATTAAGGTCCATTTGACTTTCAACTTCCACTGTATCAGCAGTGACATCCATCTTGACATCATCATCTGAAACATCATCATCGTCATTATAAATTGGAGGGGTGAAAGATGGAATACTTGGATATATAGCGTGATTAGGAGACATCATACCTTTAAATTTGATGGAGCAAATGTAACATTCCACTTGAGTTTTGGGCTCTTTCCACATAGCAGGAAACTTCAAAAAATTCTTGCCGCTTGAATTGGATGACCCGCGCTGTAATGTACCCCTGCATTTGTTACAGATACTGCTCGGTACCCATGAATTTCCCCGACCATTTTCAATCTGCAATGAAAAAAGAGAATTGTATTTATCCTCATATTTAGAAAAGTCTCTCCGATATTTTTCTATTTCAAACTTACCACATACGTAACAAAACATGGATCTGTCTTTGTTACAGGTGTGAATGGTATTATCTTGAATATCCATACCATTGTCCGTAGGACCATCAGAAGCGCCTTGAAGATTTTCACGATTTGAACGCAAAGCTCTATTTCCATTAATTTTTCTTCTTGAAGCATTTAACTCAAAAGTAGCCAAGTTGCCCACCACCCTAGAGCTGCGGTTGCATGATGACGACGCCTGCGGGCCCGCTTGCTCACCCTGACCAGTCGCCGATACTGGGGTCTCCCTCCCCTGCATCGTAATCTTCTTCCCTACTTTTGCCATGAAGGCATCTTTTTTACCTAGGAACTTAGCCGGTTAACCGTTATCCGCCTTCACCGCGTGGAGGTGTCCTAGTTGCAAAAGTAGATGTGGAAGTAATTCATGAAAATTGAAATTGTAAACCCATCCCATGGGAGGGGGTAAGAGGGTGCTAGGGGGTGAATGAGGGGACGAATTTATTTTTGATCCCTTTTTTCAGTTTCATGGCCCTAAAAAATATTGGAATAGACTCTAAACTCGATTTTTCATAAAATTCGAAATTCCAACCCACTCAAGGGGATATTAGGGGCTTAAGCGGGCGGGAATTAGCTTTTGGTGGTCTTTTTCGGATTCAGCGCCCCAAAAAACGTAGAAATAGACACCGAACTCGATTTTTTGTGAAATTCGAAATTCCAACCCCCCTCCTAGGGGGTGATAGGGGGTGAAGGAGAGGGGGAATTGGCTTTTGGTGGTCTTTTTCGGATTCAGCGCCCCAAAAAACATAGAAATAGACACCGAACTCGACTTTTCGTGAAATTCGAAATTCCAACCCCCTCCCAGGGGGTGATAGGGGGTGAAGGAGAGGGGGAATTTTCTTTTCGTGGTCTTTTTCGGATTCAGCGCCCCAAAAAACATAGAAATAGCCACCGAACTCGACTTTTCGTGAAATTCGAAATTCCAACCCCCTCCCAGGGGGTGTTAGGGGGTGCAGGAGGGGGGGGATTGGCTTTTGGTGGTCTTTTTCGGATTCAGCGCCCCAAAAAACATAGGAATAGACTGCCTTTTCGACGTTTTTGGAAAAACTGAAATGTTACCCCCCGAGAGGTGTAAGGGGGGGGGGGCTAGGGGGAAAATGGGCAAGCAGATAATATTTTCATGGTCATATTCGGTTTCAGCGACCCCAAAAACCTAGGAATATGTTGGTTTGCCCTCTGGTATTTGACCTTTTTTTTTTTTTGTGTGCCTGTGTAATTATTCATTTAATATTTCTAAGATTTTTTAGAGTATTATACTCAATATTTTCATATTGTTCAACTCAACATGGATATATTAATAAAAATATATATATTTTTTATAAAATTAATATTCGAGAATTTATAATAATTTCTCTAAATTTAATCCCAATATTGATTTGTGAAATTAAAAAAATACTCAAAATATTTTAAATAATTATTTTTAATATTTAGAAACTCAATATTATTATTAAGAATAATTATAATTTCTTTAAAAAAAAATTTATTATTAAATGATTATTTTTTCATTAATAAATTGAAATATTGAATTTTTAATTTTCATTGACTGAATATCATTAAGTTTCCTAAGAATTGTAACATTAATTTCTTTAATAGTTATATTATATAGGAAAGAATATATAATCATAGAATTAAAAATAGTATATTAAGCAACAAGGGGTTAAAGGCAGACATTTGTTTACGCTGATTTTTGTGTACGAGTGACAGTCGAGGGCGAAGCCCGAGACAAAACGAGTACACAAATATCATTGTAAACAAATTGGACTGACTTTAAACCCGTGTTGCTTACGATACTTTTTATTCCAAAGGCACAAAAGAGATGCTTTTAAATGCTTGTAGGTTAGGGTCGAAATGCGTTCATTTGTTTGACCGTATGAAAATGGCGTCCATTTTTTCCCTAAGGTGAAAAAATGCATGAATCAGCTGTTCATTTTTTCCCTAGGGAAAAAATGAACGCCATTTTCACACGGCCGAACAAATGAATGCGTTTAGACCCTGCCTACACGGAGGGAAATTTGGGAGAAAAGCCGTACCAAGAAGGTGGGCTGCTGTCTTTTCTTTGGGAGAAATTTTCGCCCAAGAAAATACAAGGCAAATTCAGTAGTAAAAGTCATGGGAGAGCAGCTGTCCCACAGCTAGTGCATTAGATTTCACCAGTCAAAACTGTGGGAGAAATGCTCTCCCACAGAAGAGACAGCAACTGTTCCAAATTTTTCTCCGTGTACAGGCATCTAAAAGCGCCATTTTTGTACCTATGGGATAAAAAAGAATATTTTATTATAATTTTAATAATATTTGTAATTTCTATAATTTTATTAATTATCAGACCTAATATTTTTAGATTAATTATTGGATGAGATGGTTTAGGATTAATCTCATATTGTCTAATTATTTATTACCAAAATAAAATTTCTTTGAATTCAGGTATAATTACACTTATATCTAATCGTATTGGAGACATACTTTTAATTATAATCTTTCTTATAATAAATCTAAATTCATGAAATTTATTAAATAATTATAAATTAAATAACTTATTATTTATATTAATATTTTTAATTATAATTATAACAAAAAGAGCTCAAATTCCTTTTACCCTAGAAGGACTAACTGGGGTCGTTTGGTACCCCACTGGAAATTTAAAGTAGGCTCCTGACCCATACAGTGGCAATTTCGGTTGGGGACACTAACCATAATTCAATTTAGTAACCTAACAATTTAAAGTAAGTCCGGGTCCTAAAATACCCTTGTTAGTCCTTTACGTTTCAAAAAAGTCAGGATAATAAATTTCTTTTTTAAAACGGTTTAATTGAACCTACAAAACAAAAATTTAATGAGTATACTTGTAAAAAAAGTTTTTTTTTTGAATAAAAGAAATGTTTTGGGATAACAAAGGACCCCAGTTAGTCCTTAGAGGGTGAGAAAATTAAGTAAGTCCTTCAAGGGTCAAAAATGTTAAAATAAAATAAAAAATTTTAATTTGACTTTAAACGAATACCATTGCTTATTGAAGGTACTTACTGCGCAAATAATAATTAAAATTATTAAAGTAGCATTCCAAGAATGGTTTTTTGAAATAACAATATTGTTTTAATTTTTTTTTAATTTTTTATAAACAAATAAGTGAACAAAAATTGTTTTACGCAGATTATTGAATTTTAGCTATAAAGTTTAACATTATTTATTGTATTTGTTATCTACATGTAATTATCAATTCTATTTACTACTATAAATACCTAATTTATTATATTTTAAACAATTGTTATAAACAATTTATTTAAACAATTTATATTTCGCAGTTTCTTATAATATGATGGAAGATCTCATTTGCCTAAATACTATTTTATATAATGTTGACGTAAAATACTCTTCCAAGTTCATTTTTTATTTAAACAATGTTTAAACAAAAATCAATCAACAAATACATAGTCTCGATGTTTTCCGTTTTTTGAGACTCGTTCTTTTTAAATATTTTTTTAAATATCCAATAAATATTTAATTTTTCGTCAAATTTGATAAATCTTATAACTTAAAATTGTTATTAACAATTTTCTAAATAAACCATTTTCAAGAACAAAGACTTTATTATTATTTGCATCTCTTTTTTTCTTCAATAAGCGTTTTTACTATTAAAATACAATTGTCAGTATAACTTTCATTACTTAATAATAGTTTTAAGCATTTGATTAAATAATTCCTTATTAACAAGTAAACAGTCTCGTTGTTTGTCTAACTTTTATCTCAGATATATTGAAAGAAAATATCATATACCGGTTTATATTTTAAAAGTAGTGTAAAAATCCGTGAAGTGTGCTCATGATTTTTTGATGGTCGAGTATTTTTCATGCTATTACGATTTTTCTACTCTATATGATAAATAAAAAATACAAGTTTGACAGTTTTGCAAAATTTAAATTTTTTTTGTAGTTATTGTTAATAACATTTTTTCGTATGATTTTCGAAATAATGCAATTTCTTCGTTTCTATCGGAGGTATCAAGCTCATTTTTGGAATGAATAATTAGAAATAACACCACTTTTGATTAATATTTGTCATCAGATAGTATTTAAAAATTGTTAAAAATATAAACAATTTATTTAATCAATTAAGGGATTATGCCACTCTAGGATTTTCAAAAAATCGATTTTTTGTTTTTTGCTTTAAATGGTCCCTTAGGGTCTCAGAAATAACATATTGAAGGATGATGGCCGAAAGACATTCCTAAATAATTAATTTTCAAAGTTTGGTGCAAGGCTGCACCGAGCGCACCGTGCTTATTTCGTTACTGCACTAACTTTAAACGCGATTATCTCAAAACTACATTTTTCGAGTTGGCCGCACTAACAACTCGTACAATTTTCAACCGATTAAGTTCAAACTTCACAAACATCTTTGAAAATATATTTTTCAAGGCATCACGTAGGATTTTTTTTTTATTTTGTATTGTTCATTTGTTATTAACAATTTACTGACGATTTTTTGGTAGAATTTAGAAAGGTTAACTTTAGAAGTGCGCCATTTGACCATAAATCAATATATCGAAAAAATCCTACGTGTTGCTTTAGCTATTGTAATGTACAATAAATAAAAAATTATATACTCAAGATATTTCAAAATTTACAGGAACAGTTGGTGCGGCCACGGACCCTATGCGCCACAGAGATGTCGACGGAAAACCCCAACAGCGTCGCTATTTTTCATTAAATTATTATGAAAATTTATATTTTTAAACTTCAAAAAATATACAATAAACTCCTCATATTCCAATTTTAATTGACTTTATAAATTCTGTAAAAAAAATTCACAAAAAACGCCTATTTTTTTGGTTTCTAGAGTGGCATAACCCCTTAAAAATAATGTCATCTTCTCCCATGATGTTTCAGATTTTTTTATTGAATATTATTCTATATTTAATGACGAAAAATTTGAAAAAAAAGTAGGTAATTCAAATTAGGTCAAAAGTTATTCAAGTTTTTCTCTCAGCGCACTACGCGCCATGAGTGGCAGACGCACTCCCGTCCCACAGTGCGTGGTCAGAATCTGCAATTTACTGTTCAAAAAAGTCTACAGCCACCAAATTTTAACCAAATCGGTTGATTCTTAATTTAAAACACTCAAGAATAAATTCTTAACAACTTCAAGGAAGCACTTTTTTGAATTTCTGTTTTTAATTATTATTATTTTAATGTTAATAATAAAATAATGCCAAAGTTTTTAGCATCTCTTCATTTTTACCAAATAAAAGTCGTCTTAATGCTGAATATCATTTAAATCCACTGAGAATTGACGTCTAAAAGACGAAAAATTATATTTTTATAAAAAAAAATTGTTTATTTAGTTAATAAATTTTTAAATTTATTTAAGTTAATAAATGAATATCGCGCTTACTTATAGTTATAATGAATTAGTTTTTTTCATTTATTTTAGTTTTCAGTTATAATTGACATTTGTACATGAATATTATTAAAAAAATGTTATTTGTGTTTGTTATAAACAAATTAAATTAAGAAATTTACAGCTTACTTGTGTTTTATCAAAACTGAATTGTTTTTTTCTCCAATTTTTATAATTCACTTAACAGTAACATTTCCTCATGAAGTTACAATTAATAGTTATACATGAATATTATTTAAAAAATGTTATTTGTGTTTGTTATAAACAAATTAAATGAACAAATTATTGAAAAAAAAAACAAGTCAGCTGTTCATGCGTTAATTTAATTTTTTTGTCAGAATTTTATTTGAAACTATTTTGTTATAGTCGAATTTTTATTTTCGAATTGGTTTTTAAACGAATTTAATTAAGTCTCATTTTTTCTTAACAGAACTTGGAGAAATTCCTGAAGAAATATTACTGTGAAGTGAATTATAAAACTTTGAGGAAAAAAAGTTCAGTTTTGATAAAAAAAAAACGAGTTAGCTGTTTGTTTGTTAATTTAATTGGTCTATAACAATGAGAAATAACATTTTTTAAATAATATTAATTAAGAAATATTACTGTTAAGAGAATTCTAAAAATATGTGGAAAAAACGATTCAGTTTCCATAAGAAACAAGTGAGCTGTTTATTTGTTAATTTAATTTGTTTATAACAAACACAAATAACATTTTTTTAATAATATTCATGTACAAATGTCAATTATAACTGAAAACTAAAATAAATAAAAAAAAACTAATTCATTATAACTATAAGTAAGCGCGATATTCATTTGTTAACTTAAATAAATTTAAAAATTTATTAACTAAATAAACAATTTTTTTTATAAAAATATAATTTTTCGTCTTTTAGACGTCAATTCTCAGTGGATTTAAATGATATTCAGCATAAAGACGACTTTTATTTGGTAAAAATGAAGAGATGCTAAAAACTTTGTCATTATTTTATTATTAACATTAAAATAATAATAATTAAAAACAGAAATTCAAAAAAGTGCTTCCTTGAAGTTGTTAAGAATTTATTCTTGAGTGTTTTAAATTAAGAATCAACCGATTTGGTTAAAATTTGGTGGCTGTAGACTTTTTTGACCACGCACTGTGGGACGGGAGTGCGTCTGCCACTCATGGCGCGTAGTGTGCTGAGAGAAAAACTTGAATAACTTTTGACCTAATTTGAATTACATACTTTTTTTTTTCAAATTTTTCGTCATTAAATATAGAATAATATTCAATAAAAAAAATCTGAAACATCATGGGAGAAGATGACATTATTTTTAATTGATTAAATAAATTGTTTATATTTTTAACAATTGAAGGGTGTGCTAAAACAAAGCTCTAACCGACAATTTCTTTTAGGTTACTTTTGTACTCTATTTGACGTTTTTTCATGAGTTTTTTTGTTCATTGTTCGGCTGACTATATGAAATTATTATTTTAATAACTCTTTTAATAATGATTAAGACTCGTAATTAACAATACAACGACATTTATTGCTAAATAATTAGCTCTAAATGTTGGAGTGTCGTCCTGGCGGTTACAGCTTTGTTTTAGCGCACCCTTCAATTTTTTAAATATTATCTGATGACAAATATTAATCAAAAGTGGTGTTATTTCTAATTATTCATTCCAAAAATGAGCTTGATTCCTCCGATAGAAACGAAGAAATTGCATTACTTCGAAAATCATAGGGGAGGGTGGTCCCAAACCGACCCCCTAAAAGGCAAAAGCCAAAAAGGTGCCAAAAACTTGTTTCATTGTTGAGGTCAAATTTTTTTTTAGTAAAGAAACCATTTTTCCATGTTTCCACTGGTTGTCGAGGCTCTAGATCTCATTAAGTGGGAGATACAGAGAGAAAATCGCAAATTGACGTTTTCGACAATCTCAAAAAGGGTGACCTGAAACCGACCCCCTATTTTTATTGCAAAAAATAGCGAAAACAAACAAAATTTTAAACTTGTATTGTAATTTGAATTAAAAAACAACAAACAAGAATGAACTTAAATTACTTTTACTTTATTTAAATACATTATTTAAGGTCTTTTTTAGAATAAGAGTAAAAGAATTATCATTACAATAAAAAATGAGTGTTTTTAGTCTGATCTTAATTACAAGCTATATTATCTTAGCTTAATTATTGTTATTTTATTAAAATACATTTGTATGTATTATTTGGTTATTTCAAATAATTGAGTTACAATTACAATGCAAGAAATGGGGGGGGGGTCGGTTTCGGACCACCCCACTATTTTTACATAATGTCTTGCCGATCATCCATGTTAATGAAATCGTTTGCATTTGAATATTGTGTGTTAACGTTGAGGCAATAAGCAACCAAAAAAACTTATACTTAAATTTTCCTGAACTCAATTCAACACTTTTAACTTAAATTCAAGATATGTCAAAAACAAAAAATTTTATTGCGAAAAACTAATTTTACGTAAAATACCTAGATACAATTGGACCAAGAGATTATTACCTATGGAGAGTTTCCATACCAAAAAGATCAAAGTTGCAAGTCAAGTTTTTGATTTTGATCAAAGTTGGTCAATTTGTAGTATTTAGGGGTAGTAATAACTTAGTCAACTAGTTTTGAAAAATTTCCAAAATTTTAGGAATTACGTCACTTTGAATTTTTTACCCTTTATTTTTTCAAATTCTTGTCATTTAAAGAGTTTTTAACCGATTTCAATAAAATTTATAGGGTGTATGTAAAAAACTATAAGGATTTAAATAAATTTGAAGTAGATTTAAAAACTTCAAAAATTCATGTAGAAAAACACAAAAAAAAATTTTAACATTTTTTTCTATGTGTGCTAATTCATATTTTTTATTTTCGTCACAATATAATGAAAGCTTTTTATTTTACCTTTATTTAAAAAAAAAAATTGATGGAGGGTCTTTTAGTTCTCGAGATATCGGCAAAAGAGTATTACGCTGCACGTCTTCTATTCTATGAGCATAACGATTTTTGAGTTTTATTTGTTTTTAAAAATAATGTAAATGAATTAACTACAATGATTTATTCCTGACTACTATCTATGAATATTATAAGAAATAAATAAATATTTATGAATTAATAACCAGTGGTAGTGTCAAAAAGTTTAAAAGTAGTTTTCATTCAATTAATTTTACCGCAAGTAAGACAGAAATTTAAATGCAATTGAAGGTAATAAATTTGCCGATCTGAATTAATAGTCTAACAATTGTGAAACAATGAATAATATATTATACAAATTTTTCTTTGTCGACAGTAACAGGTACGTAGCTAGGGATGGCCCAGGGGGACCGGTCCCCCCCGAAAATCTTTTTACTCGTTGAAATTTTTTTTTTCTGAGAAAAACTTTTTTGCTGCGGGTGCTACGGGCATGGAATTTTGGCCCTCCACCCCCGACAAAAATTTCTGGCTACGGGCCTGGACAGTAACTCAAAAAACTGTAAGGTATAAAAAAGCGTTGCAGATTAATTTAATCTTACTTTACTACTAAACTCCAACCATTGGTTTTTTGTGACTTACACTTTAAGCCTAGTAGTTATTTCTATTAATTTATTTTTAAAAATTGAAAAAAGTGAAAAGAAAAAACTGAAACAATTTTCTGGTTTCGCTATTGTTGAAGCTCATCAATACTACGTAAATTATTGTTAAAAATAGACCAAAACGTATTTACAACTATACATATTACATATTTACAAGATTATTCGACTTCATGTGGTTCATGTGGTTCATGTGATGTTATTTCATCGTTTTGCTTTTCGAGTAAACTTCTTTTATAGAGCAGATTTCTGTATATCTACAGTGTTTGTGTCAATGAAAGCAGAAAATCGTTTGCAGAGTATCTTGGAAAATTTTTTGCAATTAATTTTCTGCTTCCATTGATTCAAAAACTGTAGATATCCAGAAATCTGCTCTAAAAAAGAAGGTTGCTTAAAAAGCAAAACGTTAAAATGGTTAAAATGGATGTTAAAATGGTTATTAAATCATAAATATTTATTTATTTCTTATAATATTCATAGATAGTAGTCAGGAATAAATCATTGTAGTTTGTTCATTTACAATATTTTTAAAAACAAATAAAACTCAAAAATCGTTATGCTCATAGGATAGAAGACGTGAAGCGTAATACTCTTTTGCCGATATCTCGAGAACTAAGAGAGCCTCCATCAATTTTTTTTTTTAAATTAAAGGTAAAATAAAAAGCTTTCATTATATTGTGATGAAAATAAAAAATATGAATTAGCACACATAGAAAAAAAGGTTTAAAAATTTTTTTTGTGTTTTTCTACATGAATTTTTGAAGTTTTTAAATCTACTTAAAATTTATTTAAAACCTTATAGTTTTTCACATACACCCTATAAATTTCATTGAAATCGGTTAAAAACTCTTTAAATGACAAGAATTTGAAAAAATAAAGGGTATAAAATTCAAAGTGACGTAATTCCTAAAATTTTGGAAATTTTTCAAAAATACTTGACTAAGTTATTACTACCCCTAAATACTACAAATTGACCAACTTTGATCAAAATCAAAAACTTGACTTGCAACTTTGATCTTTTTGGTATGGAAACTCTCTATTTTATTAATACCTTAAACGCAAGTAATCGCATAGAAATAAATATTTTAAAAAATCCTAGCGACGCTGAGATTCGAACCCTGATTTTCTAAACCGAACGATAAACGCATATACGAGTCAGACGCACTACCACGGGGCCATTGAGGCTATAAAATTTGAATTTCGAAGTACTCAGTGACCACTAGTTCTGGCATGTGTCATTCAAATAAATTTTCACCAAACGAGGAAATGGCAATTCCTTTTGAGTATCTTATATTAATTACTTATTTTAGAGATAAAGATATTTTTTTAGAAAAATAATATTGTAGAATCTTATAAAAATAAAAATAATCACAATAAATATCAAAATTGAAGTGAAATAATATTTGAATTCAAGAGGAATTTTTAGTTTTCATCTAATCTTTGTAAAATTATGAAATAATAAGAACTGAAAACATTTCTATTATTTAAGTTTAACATCTCATTTCAATCATGTGAAACAGTAATAACTTCTTTCTGGTAAAAATTGACAAAAGTTTAGTCTAGTTAAATTTAGTATAACAATAGTTATTAGCAAATTATTAATAAAATAATTAAATAAGTTAAGTATCTCCAAAAAGTTGTTTTTCAAAGAATTTTAGACGACACGTATTTTTTTGTTTGTCTGAAAAAAAAATTTTCTTGATGTTATAAAGATCTTAATTTTTGAAACTCTCGTTTACTTGAAATTTTAAAAAAAACCTTTTAAGTGTAATAACTTTTTAAATAATTTGGATATCTTATTCTTTTTTCAGGATCGGCCTGAAAGAGTTGTTAGTCATCTTTAAAAATCTTTTGAAAATTTTTTAAAATGTTCTAAAATAACAAAATAGCGGCCGTTTTACTAAAAAATTTTAAATTGCAATTACTCAAAAACCCTATCTTTTTTTTGGTTGAAGATTTTTTTTTGGAAATTGACGTCATAGTAAAGATTACTTTTCATAGAAATTTAACTTGTGCCCGATTTTCGTAAAAGAAAAAAAAATTAATTTTTTTAAAGGAAAATTTTATTTTTCTCAAAAAATACATTAGATATTAAAAAATTTTCGAAATAATAGTTGCTCCTCTTCAAAGGATGTAAAAAAAGTTGCTCTTGATATTTTTCTATATTTCTCGTTTTTTTCAACAAATTTCGTTAAAACTCGATAAAAAGCTAATTTTTAGAAAACATTCCAGTGTTTTTGGATGAAAATAAGCAAATAATTTTAGAAAACGTGTAATTTATTAGAAACGTTTATATCTCAAACATATCTAATTTTTATTTTAATTGGATTTTTTACATATTTTTTTAACTCCTTTCATTAAAAATTCAAATTAATAGAAATGGTTTTAGCTGAATAAAAATATTATTAAAGCTAATTTCACCAAATTTTGAATTATCAAGTTTGTATTTGTTGGCTTTCGTTGAATAACATTGTCTTTAAAAATATATCTAAATCAAATCTTATTTATCCAATAACTTTTGAATAAAATATTTTAAAAAATCCAAACAATAAACCAATATTAACCAACATTACCTGTTTATCAAAAGCAAGTGACTTTTAAGAAATCAAAGATATTGTAAAGTTTCATTTTCTTGTTTTCTGTAATTTTTTTCAGACATTCTTTGAAAAGTACTTTTTATTGAAACTAAAACTAGAATATTAAACATTAAAAAACAAAATAATTAAAGAAGACATTAAATTGAAAATTGTTTGTATTGGAAGTATAAACAAATCATAATTTATATTTTGAATACAAAAGTTTAAGGTATTTCTCTTTTTCTATTAGTTTCAAACAGTTGCTAAAAGTTTTTTGTAACAGATACTAATAACAATAACATTTTCTATGTTGCACCTGTCTAATAGATAACCTTTGAAATTCAACTGCGTGATAGACACGCGGCACACTGTTAACTGCGCGCGCGAGCGCAGTCAAATATTCTACGAAACTCATTCGTAACTCGTACAAATGGACATTTTGATATTTAGAACGGGCAAGTTTAGAATAAATGTAAAGTATATATTTGAAATTGTGTTAAAATTATTTATCAAATTAGATTTTCCAAAGAAAATAAAACTATTTTGTACATTCCACAAAATAATTTGATAACTTTTGCTGAATTAGTTTTATGAGGCATTCTCTGAGCAAAAAGCCACCCTAAAAAAAAAGTTGCCTAATGTTTTGGTCAATGATATGTAGTCAAAAAACAAAAATTTTAAGTAGGTTCTTAGGTCTGTGTAATGCGTGGTTGCCATGTTATCAGGGGCCCAATTTTATTGCAGCGTAATTTTCAACTGCCAATAACTTTTAACCGGATAAACTGATTTAAAAATCTTATGGGTGTTTTTTGTGCAGAATTTCCTAAACTTTCAAATAAAATTACTCATTATTTTTATAATTTTATTTTTGACAAGAAAAATGCAAAAAAATGTTTGTTTTTTAATTTTTGACCAACACTCCCCCCTAGGAACTTTTTCATAGCTACCTAGAAATGATCTTTATTTTATAAGCTTTTCAACCCCCTAAATGCCATTTTGGGGTTTAAACAAAACTTATAAGCAACTTTTGCAAAAGAATTTTCCAATTTCGTAAAATTCTCTTTAATTTTGGGCTATTTAACTTTTGTTTGTTTTGATTCTACAATGTCATTTATACGTTCGTTTAATTTGTAATCTTCGCTCTCTTTCAATTTAATTCAATTTGTCCTTGGCCTAGGACAAGAAAACATATCTTATGACAATTTCACAGCTTGTGATGTTTTATATTTATAACTTTTTCCGTTCGAGGTAAAAATCTTCTCTTTTTTACACTTAGGTGTGTTAGTTCGTGTTAAAAAAATTCTTATTAAACGTGATATATATTATGTTTTTAGCCTGAAGAGGTCAACGAAATGTTGACGAAACGTTGTCAATAAAGACTTTATGTCTTTTTATTCAATGTGTTAGTGTTTTCTTTACCTACACAATTTGGCTCTCATAGATCAATAAATCTTTGTCTTATTATTACATATAAATAATTTACATTTAAGAACAGATTCCAAAAATAATTTAATAAATAATTTGGTTATTCATAGTGTAAAAAATAAAGAAATTGTTTTAAAACTAATTATTTATTTTTTAAAAAAAAGTGTGTATAAGTCTTGTGACGTAGTTCCTGACGAAACTACGTTGGTCAATGAATGAACGGAAACCACGACACAAAAATGGCGACGTTGGCAGCTTCAAAATTCGGGTTGACGAGTTCCACACTTTGAACTCGCCAACAACCCACGAGAACCGTTTATTTATTTTTGGGAACTTTTCCCAGGCGCCAGACAGGGATACTGTCCGGACCCCGCGAACACCGACCTCACCGTAAGCCTCTTACGACTAGTTTGAACCACGTGTTAGGACTCGTACCGCACTCTCAGAGGTCGTAGGCATCATTCGCGAGAGAGAATTACACAGGGAAAACTCTGATTTTAAGAAAACACAGCACATAGAAATAATCAAAATGTTTTAATATGGACTCCACAAAATAGGCACACAAGTGAGATCCGCACTTCCGATGAGTGGTCAGTTGGTTCGGCACACTAGGCACTGGTGCAGCCCTGCACACACAAAATAACCAGGCGGAGCTGCGGAGAAAACAATCACCAACCTCGGAGTTTTTGGAGGACTCGCTGGTACTCCATTAGGCCGTACTTTTCGGGTTTAGCCTTCAAAATCAAGTGATTACTTCATCAGCTATGTGAGCACACCAAGAATATAATCTGCGTAGATCGACCGTTTAGCGTGTAAGCCAAGCTTGTACTGCTGGGGCACCGGTCCCAAGCGTCGCGCGAGGACATGCGCGGCCCGACAATTTAGCTTCGAGTCCGCCTTCGGTAGTTGTCAGCACCGACTGGGTCTCCACTACGATCGTCGCTTCGTCACATAAGAAGCTGGCTCTTGATTGGCTGGGCTTCCTTTCCATGGGTTTGACTTCCAGAACCAGTGAAGTCAACTGACCAGTTTATTTAACTTATTTAATTCTTATAATATTTATTCTATAAGAAGTACGGTTCACTGTGCTTCTTACAGAATAATTCAATGTTTTAATTTCTAGTACAACATAATCATTCAGCGGAGACAAATATTTTTAGTTGACAAACAAAATAAATAAAAATATTTTGAGTCCGGGCTTGGCCAACGAATAAAAGCGTATTTTCGCTCACGCTTCGCGGGAAACTAATTTAAATTTAGACGTTTCGGGAAAAACCCTAAAAATCCAATTTTGTAACGAGATTTCTGAAAAACCTCGTTACAGTCTTTGATTTTGTTTTGCGATTAAAACGACTTTTTTATTTTTTCTGTCGATTCCAGGCCTACTTAATTTTATTTGGTTTTTATATGTATTTTTGATGTCGGCAAATGTCGGGCAGGCATCAACCATTCACGAGTGTCCGACAGAGGAATTGATTGTAAAGAACAAACATTAAAGATGGCCGCGCAATCAGGATGTCAACTTTCTCAGCTGGGACGTGGTTGAATTGTTTATTATTATTACAAGTGGATTTTGGAACGTTCTTTCGACCGCGCGTTAAGAAAAAACGTATACGCTACGCGGGCAGAAAGTTCTAAAGCCCTGAAATGCACGACATGATGCCCAAAACAATCACGTCGCGCAATGCGGGAATTTCGAACTTTCTGATTTTATAACTTAATATACTATTCAACTTTATATATATAGAACTATATATTTCGAACTTTCTGATTTTATAACTTAATATACTATTCCAAATTTGGAATCATTCATAATTAACAATCTTTTTTTAAACTATTCCTAAGCAAATGATTATTATTAAAACTAATTGTTTTAATTAATTTTAATTAAAACAATTTTTATTAAATTCAACTAATTATTTTGTTATTTTACAAATACTATAAACAACTGTATAGTTGGATTTTATGAATATTAAGATTTAACTACGAGAGGTGGTAGCTGAGCTAACGCATTTGCCTGAATTTAGAGAGCGTAGGCTGCGATACAAAACTTTAATTATCTCGGTTGTTTTTCAAGTCTCCAGCTTTTTTTTTAATCAACTCAGGAATCGTTGGGGTGCTTTTAATCGAAAAAATGAAATAAAAATTTTTTTTTTATCTTATATTAAGTTTAAAGTTTTGGTATATTATTTATAAGCACTTTAAATATGAACAAAATTTATCAAAATGCCACAGATTTTAATACCCTGTAAGAACCACAATTTTAAAAACTTTCAAAAAATATTTTTTACTAAGACTTATGCTACATTTACACCAAGTTTTATAAAAATTGAAAGACCTAAGACCAACTTTAATTTTTTGATAAATTTTGACCCATTTGCATCCATCGAAATATTTACAAAAGAATAAGAAATGTCCCTCAATTTTGTAATGGTCACTGAATTTCACTTTGTAATAACTGAATTTATCTAAATTATTTATATTTTTTTAGGAACTTCGGCTTATGAACAATTAAAGAGAAATTCAAAATCACAACAGCAAAAATATAATACAGAAAATTCTATCACCTGCACTATGGTTCCCAAATCGTTGCTTGATAAAACTGTGGCTAAAGAATATTTTTCGACATTTGGAAAGATTTTGAAGATTGTCATTCGAGGAAAAAAGCAAACTATAATTGTATTTTATACTACAAAATGCGATGCAAGTATTGCTTTTTATAAATGTGGTATTTTTTTAAATGAAAAGTTTAACGTACAGTGGACAAATGAAATTCCTAATTCACCTGTCAAAAAAACTGGAACTAATACGCCGTCTGTTTTGCGCATTCTTCGAGAAAATGATGATTTTCAAGAGGAATTGGAAGCTCTTAAAAATTTGGAATATACTTTGCATGAAGAAAATCCAAATATAATTAATCAACATGTAAGTAATACAAAATCAAAAACTACAAAAATGAAAGAAGTGAAATATGACAAAGCTTTATTACGATTAGAAAAAGTAGCCACTGTTAAATTAGAAAAATCTGAATTTGAGAGTCAGATTGTGGCTTCTATACCTAAAGCGACCATTGAAGAACTACAATTTGTAATTCGCCAGGCTGCATTAACAACTGAAGATAAATATAAAATTTTAGAAGCTCGTGATAGACTTATGAGACTAAGGCATGCAAAATCACTTACCTTAGATACTGCTCAATTTACTAAAGGTACATGTCCAGATATGTGTCCTGAAAAGGAAAGACTGTTACGTGAGGCTCAACGGCAAGTGTCTTTTTATGAGCTTTTAGATAATAGCGGATTAAAAATTAATCATATGATAGCTGTAAAACAATATTCTAGATCATCGGCCGATCAAGAAGAACCAATGCCTCATGAGTTAAGACCAGTTAGTTCTTTAAAGATGACTATGAGTTATTTGCTACATGAAATAGTTGATCTGTGTGAAAAGAAGGATACGAATCTCGCAGAGTGGTATCATTTCCTTTGGGATAGAATGAGAGGAATTCGAAAAGACATTACACAGCAAGAGCTTTGTTGTTCTGATAGTGTTGAATTAGTTGAACAATGTGCACGTTTCCATGTTTTTTGCTCTGAACGGCTTTGTACTGAAGGATCCAATGTCTTTGATAAAAAAATAAATACAGAAAACTTAACAAAATGTTTACAAACTTTGAAATATATGTACCATGATCTTAGATTAAAAGAAATTTCTTGCACCAATGAGCCTGAATTTCGAGCCTATATTATATTATTAAATTTAAATAATGGTAGTTTCATGTGGGACCTTCAGAGACTACCATCTTGCATACAAAAGTCATCAGAAGTTAAATTCGCTATAGAAGTTTATGCTTCAATAGTAGCAAATAATTATGTAAAATTCTTTAAACTCGTACGTAAGACTACTTACCTTAATGCAAGTATTTTGCTACGGTATTTCAATCAAGTGCGAGTTACTGCCTTGTCTATAATGGTTAAGGCTTATTGTAGAACCACCTCAAAGCCTTATCCATATCCTTTGTATGAACTCATAGACATTCTAGCATTTGAAGACGAAAAAGAAGCTGTTTATTTTTGTGAGCAAGTAGGATTAAGCTTATCTCAAGATGGATTACACATTTTGTTGAACAGAGTACATTTCAGTTTATCTGAAAATAACATAGAGCAATCCAGAGCATTTAACGTAATAGAATACAAAAAACGAACAAATAATTTGTCCGCTGCTCAATGCATTGCTGGAAAAATATTACCTCAACAATTATATAAAAATCATCATCCTCATAACAGTTTCAATGCACAAGGATATCTTTTTGAAAAGTCAGTTAGTGCAGAAGATCAAAAAGTTTTGCCGAATAAGCAGAATGATCCACATGAGTTTTTTGAAGAAAATGAAAACTGTCTGAGAGAAGATGCTCTCAAGACAATGAAAGGTCATATCGAAAAGACTTTTTCTACTAATGCCAATAAACGAAAACTTGACTCCCATGCAGTAACTGCTAAAAAATTTGCACCTTCTATGAATTACGGACTAAATGAAGTGTCAAGTAATAAATATGAAATTAAAACAGAAGTTAGGAAGCTTTCTTTAACAACTGATCTTACTAGAAACGTAGAATCCACTTCTGCTTTAACTAATATTATAAATAAGGATATATTCTCTGGAAAATCTTCAAGATTTTTATTTTTTAAACCTTTATCATTTGCTACATCTGTCAAGTTCAGCGATACAAATGACCGAAGGACCAGTCTTGAATTTGCAAACAATGATACGATTAAACAACAGCAAATATTACACCTACAAGTAGAAGAAAAGAAAGAGAAAAATGCAGAAATGAACATTTGTGATCATATTTTACTTGAAGAGAAAGAAAAAAAAGAATATTTTAAAGAAGAGAACAAATTGAATGAAATTGAAAAAGAATCTGATAAAATATGTAGCGCTTTGGAGACAGAAGTAATTAAGGATATTTGCTCTTCTATTATAAAGGACGAAATGCAAATAATGAATAAAGCATTGATTGAAAATATTTTTGAAAGTTTATTTGAAGATATTTTACATAAAAATTGTGAAAAAATATTACAAGAAGAAAAATTGAGGCAGAAAACTTTGTGTGAAATGAAAAAAAAAAGGGAAAAAGAAATATCTGTAAAGTTTTACAAACTTTGGAAGACTTACGCTAACAGAAGAAGGACTAAGCGAAAGGCTTTGGACAGCACACCCATTTGGCTGCAAAAACAAAGTTTAGAAGAGTGCGCGAAATCATTACGTAGTAAACAGCAAGATTCTGTCATAGAAAATATATGCAGAAAACGTTTCAAGTTATTTCAAAATGTTGCTCCCATACATAATGAAGTTCCTGTAGAAGTTATTATTTATGCTGGTCTTAAAGAGAATATAAAGTCATTCGACAGTGAAACTCCACCAAATATGTATTGGAAAATGGCAATATGCTGGCCTAATTTGTCGAATAAAGTTATTTTATATCAGCGTAAAAAAGTTTTGACCAAATATTTAAACAGTGACAATTATACAACGGATCTAATTTTGAAAACGTTTCAACCAAATACTTATGAAACTTTACACTTGTGCATAAAAATTTTTGAAGACTGTACAAACGAAGTAAATTTAACTGGCACTGATGCACTACTCTTTATTGCTTCTACTTCTGAAGAATCAAAAATAATCATTAGAAGATTGACAAAAACTGTTTTATCGAAAAATAAACTTATGCCGATACCATTAGTTGTCATACTTTTTCACGACGGAAATATCAAGCCAGAAATGATAGATATTTCATCTGATTTAGAAAACTTAATGGATTCTGGTTATATTTCGGAATATACAATTATCGTAGAAAATACAATTGATGAAAATGCTATTATAAAACTTATTCAAAGTGCTGTACTGTGGCTTGCAGTTAATAAGTCTTCCCAAGTACCTCTGGAGATGGACTACCTGAAAAGAGTTTTGAGAGATTGTTTAATGGATGAATTATGGTTCAGGTATTTAGTTAATTCTTACTAAAAGCTGTATTACAATATTTAAAGTTAAAAGATTTTTCCATATAATGATACTGATTTTGATGCTCCGGAAATTGCCCGCCAGATCTCCAGGTCATCTCCAGATCTCCAATTGCTCCGCCAGGTCCTTGTGATTACCTTACACCTATCTAACTCCTGTGCTTCAGTCTCCTAATCTTTGTAACCTTAATGCTAATGAAGGCCAGCAAGCTCCAATGAGAATGGGTGATACGTAGTTTTAACTTCAGTTGGCGTCTACAGAGGCGCCACGCTTTACACTAGTGTGGTCTTAAAAATGAAATTTGCGAATTTTCAAGTTCGCAACCCCTCATTTTGTTACACATCGAAAAAGAAGAGATATGTATTTTTTTATTTCAATATTCAATGGTGCCTTATCGACCATGATATTTCCCATGTATTTTGCAGAGGGAAAACACAGTTTTTCGTAGATTTGCAATAAAATCATAAAAAATCAACATTTTTTAATGGAAATTTTTTTATCGGAAAATGTTCTGTGTCTGTGTTGTCTTGAAAAATGTTCAAAGAATGACATCCAATAATTTATTTATGAATTTTTTTTAAAAAAAAAACCCTAAAAAACACCATAAAATGAAAAATTAGGCGAAAATTGTTAAAAAATATTGATTGCTATTTTTTCTCGTATTTATTGCTAAAATTTTTATTTACAACTGAAACACATAGGTATTATTAATAATATTTTCAGATAAATTCCAATTTTTTTAAACAATTTGTTATTGTTAAATTACACAGGCAAACAAAAAAAAGGTCATGATCCAGAGGACAGTCCCATATATGAGGCATTCTCTGAGCAAAAAGCCACCCTAAAAAAAAGTAGCCTTATGTTTTGGTCAATGATATGTAGTCAAAAAACAAAAATTTTGAGTGGGTTCTTAGGTCTGTGTAATGCGTGGTTGCCATGTTATCAGGGGCCCAATTTTATTGCAGCGTAATTTTCAACTGCCAATAACTTTTAACCGGATAAATTGATTTAAAAATCTTATGGGTGTTTTTTGTTCAGAATTTCCTAAACTTTCAAATAAAATTACTCATTATTTTTATAATTTTTTTTTTTTGACAAGAAAAATGCAAAAAAATGTTTGTTTTTTAATTTTTGACCAACACTCCCCCCTAGGAACTTTTTCATAGCTACCTAGAAATGATCCTTATTTTATAAGCTTTTCAACCCCCTAAATGCCATTTTGGGAGAGCAAGATTCGTAGAAGCTATAGGTGAATGTATGCTACAGTACACCTTACAAATCGTTCTTTTTGTTGTAGAAAAAACAATATATACTATTTTTTCACTTTTTTGTTCAAGTATAGAAATTTGGTAACATTAAAATCATTTAAGACTATAAAAGAAAACTGGATGCAAATTTGTAAGGTGTACTGTAACACACATTCACCTATAGCTTCTAGAAATCTTGCTCTCCCAAAATGGCATTTAGGGGGTTGAAAAGCTTATAAAATAAGGATCATTTCTAGGTAGCTATAAAAAGTTCCTAGGGGGGAGTGTTGGTCAAAAATTAAAAAACAAACATTTTTTTGCATTTTTCTTGTCAAAAATAAAATTATAAAAATAATGAGTAATTTTATTTGAAAGTTTAGGAAATTCTGAATAAAAAACACCCATAAGATTTTTAAATCAATTTATCCGGATAAAAGTTATTGGCAGTTGAAAATTACGCTGCAATAAAATGGGCCCCTGATAACATGGCAACCACGCATTACACAGACCTAAGAACCCACTCAAAATTTTTGTTTTTTGACTACATATCATTGACCAAAACATTAGGCTAATTTTTTTTTAGGGTGGCTTTTTGCTCAGAGAATGCCTCATATTCCTAGTTTTTTGGGGTCGCTGAAACCAAATATCCCGAACAGCACCGGATGTTTTAGCAAAATTGGCAAGGTTCTAGGCCTTGACACAACCTTGCCAATACTGCTGAACATCCGGTACTGTTCGGGCTACCACCCCCTTACCAGGTGTGTAAATATGAAACCGGAACTTTTAAATAGAAAATACTGTTTTATTACTCAAATATAACATGAAATATCTTATTCAAAATATTGTCCCTCACTAGCTATACAATTTTCCCATCTCTCCGGTAATTTGTGGATACCACGCCAAAAAAATTGTTCCTTTTTTGAAGCAAAATAATCATCAAGACATTTTCTTACATTTTCGTACGAAGTGAAGCGCTGCTTAGCAAGTGCGTGTCCCATCGATGAAAATAAATGATTATCAGACGGAGCCAAGTCTGGTGAGTAAGCCGCATGTAAAAGTATTTCCCAATTAAACTCCTGAATCTTTTCCTTGACCTTTTTTGATTTGTGTGCTGGTGCATTGTCATAAATTAAAATCACTTTATGCTGCCTATTTTGATATTCTGGTCTTTCCCATGGCTTTTAAACGTATGGAGACCTTTTCGGTGGTCTTCCACGTTCTTCATCACTAACGTCAAAATCGCCACTTTTGAATTTTTTAAACCACTCAAAACACTGTGATTTACCAAGGGCGTGTTCACAGTAAGTTCGACAAGCATTCGATGTGATTCTGCAGCATTTGTATTCAAATGGTAACAAAAAATTAAAACTGACCGCAGATGGTAATTTTCAGGCACAAAATTTGACATGTTCAACATAATTAAAAAACTATACTGTTATGTGAAACTTGCATTGTTATAGGTTGAAAATCTTTGTCATATGTTACGACAGTGCAATGGAGTTGAGTCAAAATTCGTGAAGTTTAAATTTAAATTATTTAATATTTTGGAATTTATCACTCGGTAATCGTTAATAGGAAGATAGGAAAATTATCAATCTCTCCGAGACAATTTATTAAAAAGTTTTTATTTTCATGTTTCGACAAAACAATGTTGTCCTCCTCAGAAAAAACTAAAAATATATTTAAATTTGGTAAAATATAATTTTCTTAAATATAATAATCAATTTTGACAAGTTATTTTGCACTATTTACCTTTGATGTTGGATTACAAGTACTTTAAATTTATCATCACAATTTTTTATAAATTGTGATTCGTTAATTTTACACAGATTTATTTTTAATAAATTGACTCGGTGAGATTGATAATTTTCCTATCTTCCTATTAAATTTAAATTATTAAAATAAAAAATTATTTAAATTTAATAATTATTATTGCAAAATTAATTGTTTAACTTAAAGAAAAAACAATGTTCTCGGCATTTTATAAAATTCTGGTAGAATCTATTCAAAAGGGTATTTTATAAGGATTTAATAACCGTTTTAAAAATCTATGAGCCTCAATTAGCAACACATAGGAACTTCTAGTTTTTTTCCTAATTGTACACATTTTTATGAGCAGAATAACGGAGTATAAATAAAATCTCTAAATTTATACATTTTACAATTGTTTAAACAATTTATTATTATTATTATTCATTTCACAATATGTGTAAAATAAAGAATAGATATTTTTAATTTGTTTTCCGAATTGTCCACATTTTTATCAGCAGAACAACTAATTTTAAGAAAGCACTAAAAAATTTCCGTATAATAATTGTTAAAACAATCTATTATTGTAATTTTCCAATGTCCATTTTGCAGTTAAATTTTTGTCTAATTTTGAAGAGAATTGCAATTAAAAAAAAAAAAATTACACATTCTTGTTAATAAACAATATCAATTGTACAAAGAATAATATTTAAAATAAGCCTGAAAATATTAAAAAATACTTATTATTTTGGAAGTAATTTGATTTTTTTTAAACATTCAAAATCGCAGTTTGTTCAAAATATATAATTGAAATATTAACAATATAACTTCTATGTGATCTTATTTTTTAAAAAACTGTTTTAACTTTTAGGGAATAAGGAAGAAAAATGTTGTTTTTTTACATATCACATTAAAATGCCCCCTCCATCTTCTTTTATTACCCCCTGGGAGGAGGTTGGAAATAATGATTTTACAAAAAGTCGTGTTCGGTGTCTATTTCCATGTTTTTTGGGGTGCTGAAACCGTAAAAGACACCAAAAATAAATTCGTCCCCTCATTCTCCCTCCCACAAGGTATTAATAGGTGAAGAAGGGGGAACTTGTTTTTGGTGGCTTTTGCGGTTTCAGCGCCTCAAAAAATATGGAAATAGATACCGTACACGACTTTGTATTATAATAAAAATTCCAGCTCCCTCTCAGTAGATATATAGGGGTGAAGGAGGAAGGGGAATTTGCTTTTAGTGGTCTGTTTTGATTTCAGCGTCTCTAAAAACATAGAAATCGACCCCCTACTCGACTTTTTGTGAAATTAAAAATCCCATGCCCCTTGAGGTGTAAGAGGGTGGGGCTAGGGGAAAGATGAGCAAGGACTTACTGTTTTTTGGTCATATTCGGTTTTAGCGCCCTAAAAAACATAGGAATAGACACCGAACTCGACTTTTTGTGAAATTCGAAATTGGTGGAATTTTTTTTGTGATCTTTTTCAATTTCAGCGCTTCAAAAAATGTAGGAATGGACACCGAACTCAACTTTTCGTAAAATTCGAAATTCGAATTGTCCTCTGGATCATAACTTTTATTTGTGAGCCTGTGTTATCGCTTTTAATGAGAAGGTAGTATTGTTCTCAATAATTCAAGAATAAGAAAAAATATGTGACGCGCTCTGAAGAAAGGGACCTTAGAGGCAAAAAATCGATTTTCGGTTGTAACGAAGTGAAATTTTGATATGCTACGAATTTGCTCGCCGGAGCCAAGGTTCTCGGATATATTCACTTATGCTGGTAAACTAGATTTTGACCATAAATATTCTTACTTAATTTTCTACTGTCGCTTTGAGGTAAGGTATAGTCATTAAAACTCACAGGATTTCTATTAGTAAGAAATAACAAATAATATATTGTAAACAAAATTAAGAAAAGTACAAATAATAATAATATAATATAAAATAGATTTAAATAAGAAAAATAACAAATGAAAAATTTAACAATAAAATATAAATAAAAATACAATAAAATTCTTGAAGAGCCGGCGTTTATAAAAAAACAAAATAAATCAGAAATCCTTTAGTTTATATCAGGACTTCGTCCTGCCAAAACTCTCTTTGAGTTTGATTTTCCGGAATCTATGAACAGATAATAAAAATACAATGTAGATTACAAAAAAATAAAATAATATACATTTTATTCAACTAGTATTTTCCGGTATATTCGGTCGCGGATTAAGTCGTAAACTCCGTCTCCATTCAATATAAATTACGGACGAACCGCTAAAAAATATTGCCGCCGTCATTCACCGTGATGTTAAATAAAATTGACCATCTAGACACGTATGGTCAATTCGCGGTTACGTAAAATGACATTAATTATCAGGTAAGACAATAAATTAATTAATTCATTTTTACGTTAATTACGCACTTCAGTCAGGTAAAAAACAATTTAATCTGAACGCGTAATTTTAGGTGCGCGGTGAATTTATTTGGAGAACAGTTAAACAACGCGGGTGTTCACCTAGCAAAGTCTATTCTCCAATGACATAGCACTGGGAAAAGCCCATGTGACAATCTATGTCCAGAATTTTATCGTGTCTGAGACTCCACGGTGAACCGTGACAAATCTCAGGACGATCCTGGCCAGAGGAAAGCAAAATTTTTCCTTTGATTTTTCATTGGAGGACCAATGCTAAAATCTCCGGAACGGTTTCCAGATATCATTTCTTGAAGGACCAAGACTATGATATCTGGAGGAGTCAGAGAAACTTTTCCGAGATGTTCCTCGGTCTGCCCCTTGGGGCCGACTCCCCGATCTACAGGCGTGCAGGTCGATATATAGACGCAGCTTCTGGTAGGGGCTGCGCGATCATATTACTTAGCGCCATCTGCGCTGTGTCTGGCGTTCCGCGCCATCTTCCGGCGATGCGCGTCTCAGGATGCGCGGCTGTCTGGCAAATATTTCTGCTAGACCACGTTTTGACAGTTTAAAAATAAGCCGAGAGTGTAACTTAACCTCAAAGTTAAGTTTAATTTATTTTTCTACAAAATAAATTATCAAGTGGAATTAAAAGTCATGTGCAATTGTGAGGTTCGTCACACGGTTTATGGTTGATTTAACTTCAATAAAAGTTCCTTTTTCATTATTTGAAGTCAGAAAATGTTTTTATTAATTATTTTGAAAGTTATGACAATTCAAACATCATCGATTTGTACAGAGCACCATGCGCGCTCGTCTTTTCTTTTCGCTCTCCTGTAAAATTACCGATTTGCCTCTAAGGTCCCTTTCTTCAGAGCGCGTCACATATGGTTTCAAAAAACATATTGATCTTTTGAAGGACTGTTTTATTTAGAATTATTGTATTATATTTTTTAACTAATTGTAATAATTAATATTAATTGAGGCAGTTTGTGCAGAAACCGCACAAATCCATAAACCGAAATTGTTCTGATATCAATAAAAACTGATTTTCTTGTAATTTTGAGAATTTTTTCAATACCGCTTTTTGAATTATTTCCTACTAACCTATAAGCTTAAAAATTCAATATGATTGGTTTATATTTTAATTAATATAAGGTATAAAAAAAATTAATTAACTTTTGGACTTGTGCAGTTTCTGCACAAAATAAAATGCAAAACACGGAAAATGTATTGAATCAAGTGAAGTATCACATTTTTATTTAATGTTTAGTAACATTTATTAAAAAATTTTAATTTGGATAATTTATATTAACATTTTATATATAATAAACATTTTTTTAAACAAATATCACACAGTTCACTATTACTGTCTTCTGACTCGTTTTGAGTACATTTTATTTATAATATAAACTGTTTAATATAAATTATTTAACAACGTCTAAAACATGACAAAAATATTATGTTACAGTTCGCCTCTTTCCACGGTTTTCTGTTTTTCGAGTATTTCTTATAATACTCGAGAAACAAGAAAATCTAAGAAAAATCGGCCTTAAAGATTGCATTGTGACTTGCCCCGGGTTCCCTATACTTTTAATTATTAATTACTTTTATTTACTTTATTATTTTTTATCTCTATTTTTAATTAACCTTATTTTTATTATTATTATTGTTCTTTTTAAACTTATTTAGCTGCGCGACAAACAACGCGCGCGAGTATTCGGCAGCGCCCGGTCACCACTACAGGAACACGCCAATGCACATATTACCGCGTACACACGTATCAACCACTATGTGTAAGACGGAGAGAGAAAACAAGTCCCGGCGTCGACCAATCCGCTGCCTTCGTTTTCGCTCTCTCTCTCTCTTACGCTCCGTGGCCCGGCCCACGGCATCCCCACTAACGCTCGCGCGCGCTTCCCGGATACTCGTAACCGTTGATTTTCGCCTTTTTATCAATATTTTCAGTTAGGATAGACCGATTTCAATATAAATTATATGTATAATCTCAGTTTTTAATGTACTTTACGATTATTAAGTTTAAAATTTACTTTTTCACGTATTACTAAAATTAGCATAATGTAGTTTCTGGCTCGCCGCTAGGCTCGCAGGTTGGCCACGCTTGGCCACGCCAGGCCGTGACTCACAGTCGAGTTAGCGCGTAGCGTAGATATAAGGTCGAGCGTGTCACCGGTCTGTAACTGTTCATCGGTCTGCACTCCGCACAGGTGCAAGACTTGTTTCTTACGAATAAAGACTTTGTTCTGAATTCCACTGTGTAGTATCAAATCCTCACTCCTCCTTTCAGGTCGACGGGGTCTGACTTATAGATAATAAGTCAGGGTGTTTTTTCTCTCTCTGAAACCTGCTTTAGGTCCGGGAGAGAAATTACTAGGGTTGTCTTTCTCTCTCTGTAACCTGTTTAGGCCCGGGGGAGAAAGTTCAGCAGGGTTGTCTTTCTCGACAACGGTAGTGCTGGGGACTTCGTCTCTTATTTGACTACCGTCGGAGGATACTCGTGGCTACATTTCCGCCTCGTAACCGCCCCCCTATGCCCCGTGTCCGGAGTCAGCGGAATCGGGAGCAACGGCGCGCTCGCGGTCGGCAGTTCAGGGAGGCCCAGAAGCAGCAGCGACGTCAGCAACGCCAGTTAGCCGCCAGTGCCGGCCCAGCACCGGCGGAGGGTCGTCCGCACTTTGAGTCCGAGGATCAGTTGCAGCAGGCATTGGAAAGCCTCGAGTACGTTGCCCCCTCGCCAGCATTGGTTCTATCCCCCCCTCGACCGTCTTTGGTTCTACCTCCGCTTTGTGTGACCCCAGTGATCCCCCCTCCACGACGCCAGTACGCCAGAATAGCGTGGAGAACCCCGACAAAACTCGCGCTTTCCCCTCCTCGCCGGTATACGGGTCGAATTCCTTTTTTCGATCCCAGGCGAAAACCCCCTCTCGCTCTCACCGAGCCACCACAAGCGGCCCCAGCCCGCCGAGTCTCTGAGGACGACCCGGATGTTCTAAACATCTCATCCGGCTCGCTCGACGAGTAACCCACTCTCCCGAGATCACTCTCCCCCCCCCCTCCGACAGGGGGGACATCAGAATTCAAAAATAAATCGCCCCCCCCCCCATCTTTGAATCGATTTCTTCTTTGCTCACAGAGGGGATCGGTAACAATTATAAGTAAATATTATTTCATCCATTGCGCATCTTTGTGCGCAACTTGGAATCTTGGAAAACGAAAATTTGATTATTTTTTTTAAAGGGTTTAGAGCAGGGATGCACAGAAACGACAGGTGAACGCAGCCAAAACAAGTGCAGCGCAGCCACTAAATTTTTTGGGGAAAGTTTTGCTCATTTCCAAATGCATGACGAATTGCTATTGTTGAAAATCCCGACCCTCACAGCAGGTAGTCTGCGCGGAATAGCACATTATATCTTTAAATTTGGGAGTCTAATGTTCAATAAAATTATTAAATAATTTAAAATTATGTTAATTAATAAATAATTATATTCAATATTAATGTTAATAGTTCTAATTTTTCAATCTCTATTCAATATTTTATTTTATTGCATTTATTTATTACTATTTTCAGAGCATAATTATAATTGATATAATTTTAATTATAGTTTACCTATATGTATAATGTATTATTTATAGTAATCTTGTTTAAAAGCGTTATATCAATTAGTTCATATTTAACAGTTATTTTATGAAATTCTAGTCAAAGTTATAAAATCATTAAAAATGTCTATAACAAAAATCATAATTTTATTATAAATAATGGTTTTAAGATATTTTTTTTTATTTATTAATTACTATTTGCCTTTTTTAAAAATCATAACTTTATTTAATTACACATTTTCGCAGTCTGTTTAATATTTCCCTCAATATTTACTTCTAAAATATTTTTTGAAAATGTAAAAGCTACAAAGTAATTAAGTAATTTATCATTTGAAAGACAAAGAATAATGTAAGAACTTTCATGTTTAACAATTCTGTTGAATATTGGCACGATACGAAGCCAGTAGTCAATCTCCAATTGGGTTCCAAAGAGATGTATAAAAGAGAAATGAAATCATCTGAAGTGAAAACTTAAACTTGAAAACTTAAAACGTCGCTTAAATTTCCGTCACTTATTCGCCATCTTCCACGAGATTTTAGATTTTTCATCATTGAAAATAGAGACTCACAACGACAAGTTGTGCCACTTATTGCCAATGCTTTGTGAAATACATTTATTAAATTTGGATATTCAGAAATTGGTAAGCTCTTCCAGAAATTTTCACAATTGTTTTCTTTGGGAAAAGTTTTCAACTTTATGATTTCAAAAACGACTTTTATTTCGTCAATATGAAAAACTTTAGCCATTTGAGCAGCTAATGCATTTACAGAAGTAAAGTCTAAATCTATGTTTGGATTTCTTATGTAATTACAAATAGGTTGAATAATATTAAAATCCTCAAATCTTCTTTCAAAATTTTCTTTTAATTCAAACAGAATTTGAAGATATCTGTCTGTTATATCTGGTAAATTGATATTGTGGTCTTTAAACACGAGAGAAAAATAATTAAATTTTTCTGTCAAGGTTTCATTTTGCAAACAAAAAATGCGTCCTGCTATTTCGGTTTCATACTGCTTGATCCAATTCAGAGAAGTCCAAACAGCTATTTTTTTTTTGCAAAGTTAAATTCAAAGAATTTAATTCTTGTAAAAGATCAACTAAAAAACCCAAGTCTAATATCCACATAGGATCATCTAATTCTGTATAAACTTCCTTGCATGAACTTAAAAATGTTTTGATTTCTGGAAGAAGATTGAAAAATCTAAGTACAACTTCTCCCGCACTGAGCCATCGCACTTCTTTTATTAAAAGTAAATCACGAAATTCAGCTGAAGACTGTTGAAGAAAATTTTTGAAAAGTCTATGCTGCAGACTTTTAGCAGTAATAGAATTAATTTTTTTTTTATAGTTTCAAAAACCGTCTTTATATTTAATGTTTTTCCACATAGCACTTGTTGGTAAATTAAACAATGAAATGACAAAAAATCTGGAAAATCTTTATCTTTTGTACACCGTCCAATGAAACCTTTTACGTTGCCTGCCATTGCAGGAGCACCATCAGTTGTGATTGCTACCAGCTTCTTAATAGGTAATTCACTATGAAGAATACAGTTTTTTATTCCAAGGTAAATTTCTTCACCTGTTGTGTAACTTGTTAAGGGTATGAGATCTAATAGTTCTTCTTCTACATTTCCATTAGGCAAAACATAACGCACCATCACAACTAATTGTGCAGTATCAGTGATGTCAGTCGATTCATCTAATTGTAATGAAAAACTTATACATTTTTCCAAATCAACTGTTAATTGTTGGTAAACGTTATTTGACATTGCATTTATTCTTCTAGCAACTGTTGTACGTGACATTTGTGTATTTTGAACAACTTGTATAAAAGAACTTCTAAACTGTTTGTTTGGAAACCATCTGGAACCCGCTTTAATAATTACTTTTTTTATATTCTCACCATCGGAAAATGAATTAAAGTATTTTGCTATGTCAAGAGATATGTCAAAAGACGCCAAAGTGCAGTCGTGTGGATTCAATGTAACAATATCAATTAAGGATTTTTTATTTTCTTCTTTTCTAAAATGTTCCTCCTTTAGTTCATGTAATTTTGTTTTTCGTTCTTGACTACCGATTGGATAAAGATCATTAAAATTGATATGGAATGTTTCGGAGTGATTTTGAAGATTTCTTCTGATTGATATTTTAAAAACTTTTAAGCACAATAAACACCGACACGTACTTTCATCATTTTGTATAAAACGCAGTTCTTCCCATTCTAATTTAAAATTATAAAGCCTTATTCGCTTTTTTGCTATCATCACTTCAGAAGTGCTTTCAGGACTTACAGAAGAAGTAGAAGGATTATTCTCCATAATTTAATCAAAACTGTTATTATTACACTAAGAAACAATTATTAAGAAACAAACTGACTTTTGTTGAAAAATGTCTAATACTGAATGTTCAACGTTGAAAGTTTCACATATACTAAATCACTAAATCATTTATCATACTCAAACTCATAATGAGGACTTAAGTGATATTCTTAATGTCATTTTCCTTGAGGAAAGAAATGTTTTTTATGTATAATTAACAATTATTCAATATTAACTAATGAAAAGTAATTATGAGATACTTGGTATTTTATTATTATTGAATTTTAAGTGTATTTTACAATATTAGAAAAATGATATTGTCTGAAATGTGTACTACGCATAATTTGTATTTTAATACAAATTATGTAATACAATTTAGCGCAATTTAAAATAAAAAGTACATTTGAAAGTGGTGCTTAAATCTTTAATAATTGTCGTAGAAAAAACTGTAATCAAAGTAATTACTGAATTAATGCAAATTATTTTGCTATTACCTTTAATAATAATTACCTATATATTTATTTGTAAATTACTTTTTATGTTTTTATTATTTTATACTGTTATATATACATTTATATAACACATATATAAATATATATATATATTTGTTGAGAATCTTGTTTAATTAATACAAATGATTTTGCCATTGGCATTAATAATTATATATTTCTTTATAAAATTAATCTTTTGTAATTTTTTTTATCCATTTATAAATTTATCTCCAAAAACATTAAATTTCAGTTTAATAAAACTTTTGAAAATAGTAAAAATTAAATTTTTTAGTGACGTTTAATATTTAATTTCTACTTTTCCCGAGAGTATTTTTTTTTTTTTTGCTAAGAACTCAGCATGCTATGAAGCTAGTAAAGAGTTAGGACCCAAAGATTTATGGAGGGTTAAGTTGACCTACTCCTGCCGCAGCCATTTGGTCATCCCTGGTTTAGAGTTTTGTAACTTATGTAATATTTTACTAGATCGTAGAGCTTCACTTAAAGATAAATTTTTCATAAAAAAGTGATTTTCGAAAAAAATGGACTTGTGCGGTTTCTGCACAAACTGCTTCAATTAAATTAATTAAGTTTTTATTTTCTACAATTGAGCCGCTCGCTCAAAGAACCACCTAAGTCGACTTAGGTGGTTCTTTCAAATTCGGTTATCTACGTAATTTACAACATATATAGAACAAATCTGCTAAGTTTCCGAAGTTTAAAACCATTATTTATGATTTGATGAAGAGTTTAAGTGCGCGAGAACGACCAAAAGCGCGCCCGCAAGTACCACGTCCAGGCTAGGCGCAGCGCACAATATGACCAAAATCACTATTTTTAGACGAAAATCTGCCGATAACTCAAAAGTGAACTGATTTTAATATTTCTTTTTAAATACTTATAAATGTTCGTACTACAGTTTAAAATGTTTGCGAACCGTTTCTAAGTTGTTTCAACAATTATAGTTTAAATTAATAACTTCGAAAATTTTCTTAACTTAGATTACGTAGTAATTTTAGGCCAATTATAGTAATTAATTAATTTGACAAAAGAAACGGAATCAAAGTAAGGAAAAATTTTGAAGTTCTCTATTTGTTAATTAAGATTGTTTAAATTATTTAAAATTAGTTGTATACATTTTCTTTTGTATTTTAATTCTAGGCAAATAGTAATTAATTAATTTCACAAAAGAAACAAAATGAAAGTAAGCAAAACTTTTGAACTTATTTATTTGTTAACTATAATTGTTTCAACAATTTAAAAATTGTTAGTAAACATTTTCGCCTGTATTGTAATTGTAGGCCAATTGTAATTAATAAATTTCACAAAAGAAACGAAATGAAAGAAAGCGAAACTTTTGAAGTTATTTATTTGTTAACTAAGATTGTTTAAACAAATTAAAAATCGTTGGTTAGTACCTAGAACTATTTAAAAATATTTTAGACAAATTTTGTGTGTAAAATATATAATCGTTTTTAAAATAGTTAGAATAATTTTATTCAAATTTTTTTTGGCAAAACTTGTGATTCGATAATGCATCATCAGTTTAAAAAAAATTTCAAGGTAATAATTATGTAAATTATACATGTAATTTGTTTCTAGATGTTTAATTTAAGTTTTTTGTCCAAAACCTAAGTCGACTTAGGTGGTTCTTTGAGCGAACGGCTCAATTATTCCAATAACTGCAACAAAACTGTTTTTTTTGTAATATCAATTTAAAAAATTGAAAATATTGTTAATATCTATATTCTTATGATATTTTTAATTGCATATTACCTAGTATATTTTGAAAAATAAAAATCTGCAAGAAAATACGGTTTCAAGAGTTATATTTGAAAAATGTGAACTTACTGTGGGGGGGTCCAGGGCTCCAGGGGCGGATCCACAGAGAAGGGGTCATGGGGGTCATGACCCCTTCTCTGTGGATCCGCCACTGATAAAGTGTGTAATAAAATTTCTTTAGTTTGGACAATCAAATGTTAATATTATAGACCAATATTAGGGTCAAATATTAATTAGACTTTAAAAGAGTTGGTCACCAAGCTTAGTCCAATATTAGTTCATTATTGACTGACCAAATCTTGGCACAGGTGTAGATATCCCAAATTCTAGCAATAAAAAAAATAATTGCAAAACAAAGGATTTTCTTCGAAAAAATCCAGTTTCTTTAAAATTTTACCAGAAAATTATAAATTTATTTACATATTTTAATAATATTTATTAACTATTACTCGGTGTTAGTAATTCCCAAGTTAGTAATTCAAGATCAGTATTTGTGACGATTTCTGGTGAAAGGAACCTAATAACGCAACAATAACATATTACGCATTAAAATATGTATTATTGTATATAGAATTAATTAATGATATTAATTAATCATTTCAATGATTAACTTCATTAATTAATTTTTTGTTTTTATTTTCATTATACCGTATATGTACACGGAAAGAAATCTGGTAGAATTATATCAGTTGATAGTCCGATAGATTTTTAGTATCAATAGTCAAATAGAATTTTATTATCTAATGTGACTTATATTAATATGAAAACATGAAAATATTCTGAAAGAGCTTGAGATAGAAAGAAACCAACAGCCATTTATAAAATTTCCATCTATTTGATATTAAAAATGCTCGTAAGCATTATTACAATTCCATCACACGCCAGTTAATATTATTCTATCGGCCACCACTAATTTTCAGGCCAAGTTTGTACAACACAAGCTAAGCTTTATATACATGTATGAACACACACACGCAAGCAATACATTGGCTGACGGATCAGCAATCAGGCCATGAGCTAATGTATTGCTTGCGTGTGTGTGTTCATACATGTATATAAAGCTTAGCTTGTGTTGTACAAACTTGGCCTGAAAATTAGTGGTGGCCGATAGAATAATATTAGCTGGCGTGTGATAGAATTGTAATAATGCCTACGAGCATTTTTAATATCAAATAGATGGAAATTTTATAAATGGCTGTTGATTTCTTTCTATCTCAAGCTCTTTCAGAATATTTTCATGTTTTCATATTAATATTAGTCACATTAGATAATAAAATTCTATTTGTCTATTGATACTAAAAATCTATCGGACTATCAACTGATTTAATTCTATCAGATTTCTTTCCATGTAGGTAATTGTTTTCCTAATAATAAGGAGATTTTCATTAAGGAGTGTCTACCGGTAGCGACCAAACAAGAAGTTAGTGACATTGACGGATTTTATAAAATTAAAAAAATGTAGTTTTTGAAATATATTTTAATATTAATTGAAAATATTTGAAATAACACTAAAAAATATAATCCGTTCAATAAAACATAAGTGAATTTAATGTTTAAATGGAATACTTATGTCATTAACTTTTGTCTGTTAGTATACACCAACCTAAGAAAGTAAAATATTTACATTGAAAAATACTTTTTATTAATTCCAACGTAGATGAATGTCATTAGAATAAGCATTTATCGTAGCAGGCCTCAACGCGATATGATCAGAAAAATCGAATCGTGGCTATCTACAACACGTCAATCCATATATTCAGTAGTATCGTAGCAGACCACAACAAAATAAGTGACATCAGATCGCGATGAAAGGAAGCGTCGCGTCGCCTTGACGTATCACCCCACCACCACAAATTCCTAATCGACAGACGTCAAAGACTCCGCGCCTTTCTTCTCCTTGTTTTCGTAATAATGTTTGTAAGCAACCCTGAAAGGGAAAATTGATAAATATGCCTCCTAATTAATAATACCTTAATGGTTGCAAGTGTGTTATTGAAGAAAATACTTGCCACCTAGTGTTCTAATTAATAAATACATGTCCACAATAGTTTAATAGAACAAATATATGCGCACTACTTTTTTAGCGCAGAAATACATGCGCACTAATGTTTTTTAGCGCTCAAATACATGCGCACTAATGTTTTTTTTAACAAATATATGCGGACTAGTTTTCTAACGCACAAATGCATGCGCACTAATGTTTCATTGAAGAAATATATGCGCAGTAGTTTTCTGGTGCAGAAATACATACGCATTAGTTACAGCGAACAAATATATGCGCACTATTATTCTAATTAACAAGTAGATGCGCTCTATTCCATGTGTATCGAACTGAAGAATTTCTGGTATCATTAGTGTTTTAATGAAAGTTTGTACACTTTTTCTACTATATGAGAGAAGAAAAACCCTAAAATATTTTTGCAAAATTTTTTAAAGTTTTCGAAAATTTCGTATTTCAAAATTGTTAGCATTTTTTTTTTAATTCGAATAACTACTGTTCTTATTGAGATATTGAGGTCGATTTTTTAAATTACTCATAAAAGAATGTAGTTTTAAAAAAATATATAAATCGGTACCTCCGAGCAAAAAAAAACACTCTTGCTTTATACGTCTAAAAACTTCCTCTCTGACGTTGGCTATCTAAAACCTTCACAGTGTTTTTTTTTGGTTAAATGAAATGTCAAAATGTTTTAATTAAAGTCAAAATAGCCAACTAGGTTGAAATATACCAACTTTAATAAGCATTAATCTATGCAATAATGCATAAAGATTTTGAATGTTTTAAGTTTCTAAAACTTTAGAAACTTTCTATTTTAACAGTGAAGGTTTTAGACAGCTAACGCCAGAGTGTGGAGTTTTTAGGCGCGTAAAGCGAAGGGGTTTGTTTAGCTCGAAGGTACTGAAATAAGAAAAAAAAACATTTTTAAACATTGAATTATTAAAAAAACAATTTTACCCTCAAATGTTTTGCAAATATATTGGGTGGGAACATAACTTTTTGATCAAAATTTGAAATCTGTGAAAAAATATCGGACATTTAGCTCCGCCGGGATTCGAACTCGGGTCTTTCATTTGCTAGATGACTGCTCTAAACCAACTAAGCTACAGAGGTCCATGTCGGATATAATTTCACAGATTAATGTAAACGCTTCATTCAGCTAATTTTCTATTTTAATATAAATATGTAAAAAGTTTATATAATTATGTACTATTTAAATAAAAAAAACCGCAATTCCAAAAATATTTCCGTCTATGAGAAAAAAATAGTTCCCAAATTTCATGAATTTTTCACCATTGAGAACGGTAACCTCCCCTTAATATTAAATGATTTTCACTTTAAACCAAATTTGACAAAGTGAAATAAAATTTAATAAAATTAAATAATGATTAATAAATTTAAATAAATTTTAATTAACACAATATTCTTATTTACCTGAACTTTCCAAGAATGGCACTTATTTTATAAATTGATGATTTTTTGTAATAAACTTATAATCGAAATATTTATTAATAATTTATAATTGTACCCAATATAGTACAATGTACTTGTGTATCAGTTACGTATGATTCGTACAACAATTCAAAGGAAACTAAAACTTTCCGAATCCCAATCGACAATCTCAATCGTTTTCCCCCATCAATTAGAATATTAAGGCGGAAACGCCCGAATCAAGCATTTTAAATATCTATTACCTATACACAATCCAGCAAGCCAATAGAATCACCAAAAATCACTACACTATTTTTAAACACATATATCTCTGAAACTGTGAACTATAGAGAAATTTTGCCAGAAGAGAAAAAGTTTAGTTTTTCCTCGACTTTCAAATAATTTTAACAAACAAAAAAAATTTGAATTTTATTAAAAAAATGACAATTTTTCATAAACAAATTGATTTTTTTTTAATTAAAGGGATTTTTTTAAAATTTTTTTTAAGATACTTGGGAGATATAAGAAAAGTTTGCAAAAGGTTTCAGAGTGGGCCAAATGATCTTAATGGGTTAAAATGAATTTTTCTTCATCCCCTATCCAAAAGTACACTGAGAAACTACAGTACCGTCAGAAATTGTCAGTCCACCCATTTTTTAAGGTTTGAAAAACATCTTTAAACGTACAAAGTACAAATATTAAAATTTTTCTGTGTTTATTTCCTTAAAGTAGATAAAATTTTAAGGAAAATAAGGCCTGAGGGAAGTGATTTAGTCAATTTTTCATTGAAATATGTAAAAAAATGTGGAATTTTTAATGTTATAGAAAAATTGAAATTACTCTCGAAATAATATAGATTTTTTAAGTTTCTATGCTGGTTTTAAAGGAAATTTTCTGGAGAATAAGACTATTGTTTAGGCATTAATGTGCGATTTTTTTCCTAGCATATGCAAGGCTCGGAAGTTGGACCAAAAAATATTAAAAAATTATTGTTTATATCTTGATATCAAATACAGCTATATAAAATATACCACGGTCGTAATCATCAATAACTTTCGGAAGGAAGTAATATAATATATATATTGGAATTTTAAAAATTATTTTTATGTCAAAATAATGTCTTTAAAATTTTATAAATTTTTTGGTCCAACTTCCGAGCCTTGCATATGCTAGGAAAAAAATTGCACATTAATGCTTAAACAACAATATTATTCTCCAGTAAATTCCCTTTAAAACAAGCATAGGAACTTTAAAAAACCTTTATTATTTCAAGAGTAATTTCAATTTTTGTAAAACATTAAAAATTCCACATTTTTAACATATTTCAATGAATAATTGACTAAATCACTTCACTCAGGCCTTATTTTCCTCAAAATTTTATCTACTTTAAGGAAATAAACACAGAAAAATTTTAATAATTATACTTTGTACGTTTAAAGACGTTTTTCAAACCTTAAAAAATAGGTGGACTGACAATTCCCGACGGTACTGTAATTTGTTTTGCTGTTTTAGCAACCCATTTGCTGCCTTAACAATTTTTTTGTTATAATAACAAAAAAAGTTGCTGGCGCTATATTAACAATTCAGTTTGCTATCATAGCAATTTTTTTTCAGTGTACTTTCGGAAAGGCGATGAAGAAAAATTCATTTCAACCCATTAAGATCATCAGGCCTGTTCTGAAACCTTTTGCAAACTTTTCTTATTTCTCCCAAGTATGTTTACAAAAAAAAAAATTGAAAAAAAATTAATTTGTTTATAAAAAATTCAAAATTTTTGTTTTGTTTGTTAAAATAATTTGAAAGTTGAGGAAAAACTAAACCTTTTCTCTTGTGGAAAAATGTTTCTATAGTGCACAGTCTCAGAGATATATGTGTTTAAAAACAGGTAGGGGAGAGTCGCTAGTTGTGAGACGGGTTTTATTTTTGACCTATAAATTGAAAATAGGTAAACGAAATCGTAAATAAAATACACCGTTCAAAAAGTAACTTAAATACGCAACTTTTATTCATAGAAAGTGTAGTGTTCAGATGAACTCGAAAAATTTTATGATCAATTTTCCGAGCACATCTTTTTAGTCAAAAAAAAAAGGTGTCCAGTTGTGAGACACTTATAAAAAAATGCTAAAATTTAAAAAATTTGGCATGAAACATTATGTTTAATATAATATAAATAAATATTAAATAAATAATATTATAAATTTAATATTGTTGTGTTATCAAATGTACGTAACGAACTAAACTGAACAGAGCGCTTTATGCTGCATAACAAAAAATATAGGCTATTCCAGATGGGTGGCGCCACCGTCTCACAACTGGTGACTTGCTGTGTCTCACAACCGGAAATTGGCGCTATTTTGAAAAAGGAAAAAAAAATATTTCCAACTGTAGATTGAAACAATGCAATATTGCATTACAAAATAGAAGGAAAATACTAAATAAAAATGCATAACATTTAGCTTTTCCAATTAATTAACTTAAAAAAAAGTACTTTGCACATATTGAAAAAAAGTTTTTTAGTCGATTTTCACACACAGTGTTGCCATCTAACACAAACAATACATATATCCGCTTCGGTGTACACGCAAAAGTTGGCTCGTATAAAAAGAAATGTTTTTATGTATACCAATCAGCCTTTTTATATTTCGTGTTAAAAAAAATGGACTGTCTCACAACTGGAGCCGTCTCACAACTGGCGACTCTCCCCTATAATTTTAAAAACCAAAAATTTTTAAAATTCATAACTCGAAAACTAAGGGCCAATTCTTTTTCAAATCATGCAGCGAGAATAAGTTTGAAATTCAAAATCGTTATTCTCATGATTTTTATTGTTCTTTAACTCAAAAAAAGAGAAAACTATTTTTTGGTTTTGCTAAAAAAAATTTTTTAACTGAGTTACGAGGTTTTAAAAAATTAAGTGTAAAGAGCGGTTTGTGAGTAAAATGTCAGATTTTTTTTTTTTAAATCTCTCTATTTTCGTTAAAAATCAATATTTTTTAACTCTATTTTTTGATTTCAGTAGTAGTACAGGTACTCTTTCTTTACCTTTTTGAAATTTAAAAAAATTTTGAAAATTAACAAAATGGCGGCCAGTTTTAAAAAAAACAAAAAATCAATTTTTCTCAAAAACATCATTTTTTTTTTTTTTTGAAACTTTTTTTGTGATTAGTAGATATAAAAACAAGTTATTTCCAATAGGTTTGGTGTCCGCTAAAACGTAGTGAGAGACACAATAATTTTTTTTCGAAAAATACAAAAATTCGATATTTTTGTTTATATAAGGTCATCTTTCTGTTAAAAAAGTCTAATGGGAATTTTCGTACTTGCATTGTGAATTATTATTTTTAATGTATAAATTATTAATCATGTATAAAAAAAAGTATTATTCAAAATATAATTAATATATGCTTGCTAAAAATAAAAATACTCTTCAGAAAACTTGGAGGTTCCTTAAACATATGTAGCTAAAATGCACAAAATTTACACGCCGTTATTAATTACTGCTATAAGTTTAACATACGTCAATATATATACGTATATATATAGCCGTAGTTGTGCGATTAAAAACACGACTACATTTACACTGTCATATATCCGCGAAAAAAAATGTTAGAAATTTTTTTTAAATAAATTAGGACAGCTTATAATATTTCTAGAAAGATAACTTTCACCCAAATGCAATAGCTTTATTAATAATAAGTTTATTATTTAAAGCTTAACCCATTAACGCCCAGACGGACGAAAAATTTCTGTTGACTTTGAGGACCTCCCTTTTAAAAAAAATGCCTACAAAAAAATTAGCACTTATCATTTTTAACGTAAAATTTACTCCTCTTTTAGATTCTGAAGTTAAAATTTGTTTATAACAATGGTTAAAAAGTTATAAACAATTTTTTGCAAAAAAACACGATTTTTTGAGAAAAAATTTTCATTTTAGACATATTTTCACCGGAAAAAAGCAAGTAGATGCTCTCAAAAGCTCAAAATATCGCGTCCATGGACCCCCAGCTATTAGACCCTGAAGCAAAAAAATTTTTTTTTCAAAATGGCGGACGCCAATATGGCGGCTAAAACTAAAAAAATGGCTCAGATATGAAACAGGGTGCTCCAACTTTTTCATGTGACTGAAATCGCCTAAAACTCTTTATACGGGGGTTTTTGGGGTCGCTGATTACGAATATGATGTCAGTTTTTAAAAATTCAAAATGGCTGATCCAATATGGCGGACGAATTTTTAAAAAAATTTTGGATTCACTTGAAACTCTCCACTCAGGGGTTTTTGGGGTCGCTGATTACGAATATGATGTCAGTTTTTAAAAATTCAAAATGGCGGATCCAATATGGCGGACGAGTTTTGTAAAAAATTATTGGATTTACTTGAAACTCTCTATTCGGGGGTTTTTTGGGTCGCTAATTGCAAATCTGATGGCAATTCTTGAAAATACAAAATAGCAGAGTCAAATTGTTTGAATTTCAATAAGTATTATACAATGAATAAGAATTTTTTGGTCCGTTTGCCGTCGAATAATTCGCCGTTGCCCGACTCTTACCGCGAGGAGGTGGACAATAAAGAGTCTTTTTTTTTTCGTTTTTTATTTTATTTTTTTTTGTTTTTTTCGTTTTTTATTTTATTTTTTTTTGTTTTTTTTTTGTTTTAATATTTTTTACATTTTTACATTTTAGGTGTGAAAATCCTGAAAGCAGGAAACGCATAAATATGCATCACACTCCACGCACTTTCGTTGCGTTCTACAGGTGCACTTGGAGAAATTAGAGCAGTTTTTCTTTTGTTCAACTCTTTGAACTTTGTGGTTTTTGATGGATTCAGATTTTTTTAGATATGCTTCTGCAATCTGTAGAGCCATGTCTTTAGTACCTATTTTTTTTTCTTGGACAACTAAGTTTCTTAGAACAGTTGCATTTGCAATTGATGCTTGAACGAGTCTCATAAGTATAACCCAAGTCCATTTCTTCGACCTTATGCATGGCATCAAATTGCTGCAATGTGCGTCGTGCAAGTCTACTCCGCCCATAAACTTGTTGTAGGTTGTAAAAGCATTAGGAAATGCTATATCAACTTTGCTCTTTGTCTCCGAAGAATATCTTTTGACTGAACTAATTGGTGTAACACCTATCAGTGTTGACAGTATAGACACTACTTTCGAATCTTTTACTGTGACATAATTGACACCACTGCATTTGTCATGCTTGGCAATAAATGTCCCTCTTGGATCCTTTTCCGTAATCGGATTTTTTACTTGAATTCGATTAGCTCTGACTGTCCCTGTTGCCCGCAAACCAACTTTCTTCAGATGAACCAGTAAATCTGGACTTGTAAAAAAGTTGTCAAAATATACGTGATATTTCACTACATTTCTGGGTACAACTGAAGAAAGAAGGTTTTGGAGAAGACCAACGACAATGCAGCTACCTAAAGCACATTTATTTAGCTTTTCTTCATTGCCAAAAAAAAAACTTTTTGAATTCTTGCCACAATAAATGTCACAATCGAATAAAAATCCTTCGGAACTACAAAGAGCCCACATTTTGATACCGAAACGGACAGGCTTGTTTCTTATAAACTGCTTCAAAATAGTTCTTCCCCGAAACTATTTCGTCATCATTTCGTCAACTGACAAAGCTGATGAAAAATACCCAAACTGCCTCGCATTTTTCTTAAAAATCTCCAAAGGACCTCTCACTCGCCAAGCTCTATCATCAGCATTTTCATCTTCAGGTTTGGATAGCTTTAGCTTGGACTTGATATCTTCAAACTTGTTGCGACTCATAGCTCCAGCTACAGCTTCACAACCTAGAAGATGATTCTGAGACCAATAATCTCGTTGAGATTTCCTTTCGTTGAAAATAGACAAAATAATTATTCCAAGAAATTTGTCTAATTCAGTCAACGAAATTTGACAATCATTCAGACGTGTTGCGTCTAATATGAATTCTTTTAGCTCCTTGGAAAAGAAAAATTCAAATAGTTCAGTTGACGAGGATGACCGAATTTTTTTTGCAACGCTATCAGGTATAAAAGTTTTTTTTTTATACTGAGGATCATACTTCTGTTCACCATCAACCCATTCAAAAATATGATCTGGCTCCAACTTCGATTGATTTGAAGTATAATTTTCTCGAATCGTCTGGTATGAATTTTGCGGTAAATCGGCACATTCATTCTTAAGCGAATTTTCTAGCTCTTCATGAATAGCATCATCATCTGAATCAGATTCACAATCAGATTCGCCAGAATCATTCGAGTTTGGTAGCATTAGCACATCTAGGTGTTCGTCATGTTCTTCAACTTCGAAACTCTCGGCGTCATTTACAACTTTCTGCCGTTTCGACTTACGCTTTGTTGACATTTTTAAAATCGACCCAGTAATAAAAGAATGCTGGCGCAGTGCAGACAACCAGTGGTGCACGTGAATGTTGGCACAATGACGACAACTAGTGCTGCAAACGAATGCTGGCACAGTTACGACAACCTGAGCTGCACGCAAATGCTGACACAGTAACAACAACCAGTGGTAGAAGCAAATGCTAGCGCAGTAACAATAACAAGAGCTGCAAGCAACGCTGGCACAGTAACGACAACCAGTGGTGGAAGCAAATGCTTCGGCAGTAACAATAACCAGAGCTGCAAGCAATGCTGGCACAGTAACAATAACCAGAGCTGCAAGCAACGCTGACACAGTAACGACAACCAGTGGTTGAAGCAAATGCTGGCGCAGTAACAATAATCAGAGCTGCAAGCAACGCTGGCACAGTAACAATAACCAGAGCTGCAAGCAACGCTGACACAGTAACGACCCTTACAAAAAAAGAGTATTAGAATGAGTATTGAATAATGAGTACTGCAGTGAGTATTGCAATGAGTATTGCAATGAGTACTGCAATGAGTATTGAAAATTCCAGTACTTTTTTCGCCAAACATTGTTGAAAATATAATATGTTGCGCACTAAGTTTCTACGGCTCCTACGTCTGCGCACTACTTTTTTTGTTGTAAACTAAATATACAGAAATACATGGAACGCAAAATCACAATTTCATTATAATTTTAAAAAAAATTGTTTACTGTACTTAAAAAATACATGTGGCGAAAAAAGTACTGGAATTTCCAATACTCATTGCAGTACTCATTGCAGTACTCATGCAGTACTCATTGCAATACTCATTGCAATACTCACTGCAGTACTCATTATTCAATACTCATTCTAATACTCCTTTTTTGTAAGGGGACAACCAGTGGTAGAAGCAAATGCTGGCGCAGTAACAATAATCAGAGCTGCAAGCAACGCTGGCACAGTAAGGACAACCAGTGGTGGAAGCAAATGCTGGCTCAGTAACAATAGCCAGAGCTGCAAGCAAATTCTGGCACAATGCCAACAAGCAGTACAGCAGTAATAACTGCATGCCATTGCATTTTCTGCAAAACTAGTAATGCGCCGACTTCGAAATGCCAGATCTTAGCGGAAACAACAAGCGCAAAACCGTCTTAGTTGTGAGCATAGTTAAAAGTTATACAGCACCACAGCAAATAAATCAGCGTCAAATAAACAAAAATAACCAAAAAAAATAATAAGACTTAAAAAATTTGCCAACTCCATTTTGAATTTTTAAAAACTGACATCATATTCGTAATCAGCGACCCCAAAAACCCCTGAGTGGAGAGTTTCAAGTGAATCCAAAATTTTTTTAAAAACTCGTCCGCCATATTGGATCCGCCATTTTGAATTTTTAAAAACTGACATCATATTCGTAATCAGCGACCCCAAAAACCCCTGAGTGGAGAGTTTCAAGTGAATCCAAAATTTTTTTAAAAATTCGTCCGCCATATTGGATCAGCCATTTTGAATTTTTAAAAACTGACATCATATTCGTAATCAGCGACCCCAAAAACCCCCGTATAAAGAGTTTTAGGCGATTTCAGTCACATGAAAAAGTTGGAGCACCCTGTTTCATATCTGAGCCATTTTTTTAGTTTTAGCCGCCATATTGGCGTCCGCCATTTTGAAAAAAAAATTTTTTTGCTTCAGGGTCTAATAGCTGGGGGTCCATGGACGCGATATTTTGAGCTTTTGAGAGCATCTACTTGCTTTTTTCCGGTGAAAATATGTCTAAAATGAAAATTTTTTCTCAAAAAATCGTGTTTTTTTGCAAAAAATTGTTTATAACTTTTTAACCATTTGTTATAAACAAATTTTAACTTCAGAATCTAAAAGAGGAGTAAATTTTACGTTAAAAATGATAAGTGCTAATTTTTTTGTAGGCATTTTTTTTAAAAGGGAGGTCCTCAAAGTCAACAGAAATTTTTCGTCCGTCTGGGCGTTAATGGGTTAAGCTTTAAATAATAAACTTATTATTAATAAAGCTATTGCATTTGGGTGAAAGTTATCTTTCTAGAAATATTATAAGCTGTCCTAATTTATTTAAAAAAAATTTCTAACATTTTTTTTCGCGGATATATGACAGTGTAAATGTAGTCGTGTTTTTAATCGCACAACTACGGCTATATATATACGTATATATATTGACGTATGTTAAACTTATAGCAGTAATTAATAACGGCGTGTAAATTTTGTGCATTTTAGCTACATATGTTTAAGGAACCTCCAAGTTTTCTGAAGAGTATTTTTATTTTTAGCAAGCATATATTAATTATATTTTGAATAATACTTTTTTTTATACATGATTAATAATTTATACATTAAAAATAATAATTCACAATGCAAGTACGAAAATTCCCATTAGACTTTTTTAACAGAAAGATGACCTTATATAAACAAAAATATCGAATTTTTGTATTTTTCGAAAAAAAATTATTGTGTCTCTCACTACGTTTTAGCGGACACCAAACCTATTGGAAATAACTTGTTTTTATATCTACTAATCACAAAAAAAGTTTTAAAAAAAAAAAAAATGATGTTTTTGGGAAAAATTGATTTTTTGTTTTTTTTAAAACTGGCCGCCATTTTGTTAATTTTCAAAATTTTTTTAAATTTCAAAAAGGTAAGGAAAGAGTACCTGTACTACTACTGAAATCAAAAAATAGAGTTAAAAAATATTGATTTTTAACGATAATAGAGAGATTTAAAAAAAAAAATCTGACATTTTACTCACAAACCGCTCTTTACACTTAATTTTTTAAAACCTCGTAACTCAGTTAAAAAATTTTTTTTAGCAAAACCAAAAAATAGTTTTCTCTTTTTTTGAGTTAAAGAACAATAAAAATCATGAGAATAACGATTTTGAATTTCAAACTTATTCTCGCTGCATGATTTGAAAAAGAATTGGCCTAAGCTACCAAAAACAATATAAACAAAACCTAGAACTAAATTAGCCTAAATCCCATTCAGCCTAAAACCATCTTGCCTAAAATGCATACAGTCTAAGTTTTATTAAGCCTAAATCCCCTTTAACCTAAAATGCATTTAGTAAGAAACCCATTTACCTAAAATGCATTCAGCCTAAATCTTATTTAACCTTAATCCCATTAAGCCTAAAATGCATACATCAAAAATCCTATTTAACCTAAAATGCATTCGCAGCTTAAAAGCCATTTATCCTAAAATGCATTTAGCTTAAATCCCATTTATTCCCAAAAGCATTCCTCCTGCATCTCATTTAACCTGAAATGGATTCAGCATAAATCCCATTAAACCTAAATCTCATTTAACCTGAATCCTATTTAACCTAACTCTTATTTAAATTAATTCCTATTTAACTTCAATTGTATTCAACCTAAATTCCTTTTAACCTCAAATGCATTCATCCTGAATCTCATTTAACCTAACATGGAATCATGATAAACCCCATTTAACCTAAAATGCATTCAGCCTAAATTCTTTTTCACCTAAAATGCATATGCTTTAAAAAATTTTGACCTAAGTCCTATTGAACGAAATTTATAATGTAAAATTTAGAGCAAATGGTTTTAGGCTGAATGCCTTTTTGGATTTAATGGGTCATAGTCTGAATGCATTTTAGTTTGAATCGGATTTAGGTTAAATGGGAATTAGGCTTAATGTATTTTAGGTTTAATGGGATTTAGGCTAAATGAAAATTAGGTTAAATAAGATTTATTATGTTTAATGGGTTTTAGGAAGAATGCTTTTTAGGTTAAATGGGATTTAGGTTAAATAAGTTTTAGGTTTAATGTGTTTTAGACTGAATGCATTTTAGTTTGAATGGGATTTTGGTTAAATGGAATTTATGTTAAATAAGATTTAGGTTTAATGGTTTTTAGGCTAAATGTTTTTTAGGTTAAATGGGATTTAAATTTAATCTATTAGAATTTCTAGTTTTTATTTTTTTACCAAAAAAAAATTCAGATTTAACTTTTTTTTTGCATTGTGTCATCTAAAATTATTTTTATTCATGTATTTCTTGAAATTCATAGCAAAATATGTTGTAAGAAACATAACAAAATTAATGCCAAACGATTAAAAGCCATCTAACACAAAGTCAGTAATATAGAAAAAATGTAGGTTTTTCAATTTTTTTGATCCAGAAACTAATTTTATACTTATATATCTCAGTTATACGATATTTTTTGCCAAATTATTCTAAAATGTGACGAAATAACAGGTAATACTCAATTATAGAAAGTTTTTCAGCAGTCCATCAAAAAATGTAAAATTTGTAAATTTTCTGAATTTTTTGAAAAAATGGTGTATCTCCCGTTCTTATTCATATTTTTCAAATCTGTAAATTTATAAACCTAACTTGGGTCAAGACCCAACACTCTGACAAACTTGGTTTCAAACGGTTCAGCCGCTTCTATTTCATGCGCGAACAAATGTTCTGTGACATACATACATACAAAAATACATACATAAATACATACATACATACAGACATGAAATTTTTTATTGGTATGTTTGGAATCCTTGATGCTCAAAACGAAAAATTATTCGTGAAATTTAAAGTTCTAAGCAATGTACAGACAAAACTCTGATTTTATTAATATAGATAATTAAACAAAATAATCTCTCCTTTCTTACTTTTTAGAAATATGATTATTTAGAAATAAAATTAATTTTTATATTACAGTGAATATTTCTTCATTTATAATATTATTATTATTATAAATTAAAGTCAATTATGTTGTCGTGTTATGTATTTCTTTTAGGAAGTTAATTATATGAACAAAATTATTATAAAAAAAATTAAAAATTATCAAAAAATATATAATTTTATGAGTTTTTTATTTTTAACATTTTTAGAAAAATTGATCAATCTTCCTTCACAATAAAAATTTTTTAGCTAAGTAAATTTATAATTTAATTTAAAAAATCTGAATTGAGGACCTAAAAAATAAACCAGTGTCAAAGTTAAACACCATTGATGGGAGTAATTATGTTTTTGATTTTTTGAAAATTTAATGTTTTACTCAAATGTTTTGAATTTTTAATTCGAAATTTTTCTATTTGACGATAACATCTTAATCAGAAACAATAAAAATAACCATTTAAGGGGGTTATTAAAAGATAATTATTAAAAGAATATTAAGTATCTTTTCAAGAACATTCTGTAATTTTTTTATTTTAAAATATTGACAAACAAGCCGCTGAGAAAGCTTTTCCGAGAACGTCCTTGGAAAAAGACGATTTGCGGTGTTCACTGTATCTCAGCTAAAAATAATCTAAAATCAAAAACCTTTAAAATTTAGTCAAAGTATCATCAAATCCTCCCCTCAACGATCCCTGATTATAATTATAAAATCACTATGTGTGTCCGTTTTCGCACCCCCTCTTTACGAGCCAAAAAATACGATTTTTTCAAAAAAATTTTAAAAAATGACCATGTTCCTCCCCCCCCCCCCTTAATCGTCCAAACTATTTGACTTAGGATGCTGCAATTTGGTACACGTATGTAGATTTACGTGTAGATTACAGGAAAATTATAGAGAACTTTCGTAAAAGCGTCTTCATAGTGTTTACTAGCCAAAATTCGTGTTTTTTTTTTAAATCAAAAAATAATTGGTTAATTCCTTATTTTTTTAAAACATATTTAATAAATGACCCTGACCCCCCAGCTGCAAAAATTTTGGCTTATAGTGCTAAAAATTTGTACCAATAAAATTTTATTTAGTGTATAATAAAATTTTTTTTTAAAACTGGTTTTCTAGTGGAAAATTTTAAATCTCTACCTCATATAATTGAATAAAAATTAGAAAAGTACGGAACCCTTCGACTTTGTACGAGTGTAACTCTCCCTTGCCCGATTTTAAATTGTTGGTGGTCATTTGAAGTGAAAATTGTTATTTTTCATGAAAAATTCAGCCATTTTGTAAGTGGAAAACCCCCTTAATGTAAAAAAAAATTCTAAAAGTCAACGTTGGGGGAGGTATTTTATATGTAGAAAGTGTGTACCAAGTTTGAAATAAATTGGTAATGTAGTTTTTAAATGGCAATGAACACTGAGTTTTAAAAAGTGTTTTTGAGAGAAACGTATTTAAAGACCAGATGTACAAAAATTGTACTTAAATTTTAGCATTGATTTTAAACATTAAAACGCAATTTAAAAAAATTTTCAATAGGTTAGTTCTTGTGGCTCAGAAATCGCTCTTTCAAGTAGTGTATTGGAAAATATTGCAAATTTAAAAATAAACAAATTACAGCTGATTATTTAATAAAAAACATAAATTTTAAAGCCTAGACCAACGGACGTTCAACTATTCATAACTTTGTCAATTTTGCTTCGATTGACTTGAAATTTTAACACAATACTCTAGAGATATTTTGCATTCAAATAAAAAATGCAAAAAACAAAATTTAATACCTTACCCCCCCCCCCTAAATCAGTTTAAGTCAAATTGATTAAAATATAACAAAAAATCAAAGTTCTTGAATTTTTGAATTTTTCAAAAAAAGTCATAACTTTAGTACATATAATATTTTTTAATCTAATATAGATAGAATTGTAAGTTAGGATAATACCTAAAAGACTGCCAAGTTTTACTTAAATTGGTCAATAAGTTTTTACGTGATGCCTGGTCAAAATTTTGACGACAGACATACATACATACATATTTTTGTCAATGGTATTTTCGGAAAATTTAAAGTATAGAAAGAAAATATATAACAGAAATTTTCGATTCTGTGCAATGCACACACAAAAGTCTGATTTTATTTATAAGGATTAATATAGGTATAGTAATTAATTTTTATAACTTTAAGTTACATTGTAGTTTAAATTATAAATTCTAAATGTCAATTAACTAAACTTTTAAACTTCAACTAATTCAAATTTTAATACATATTAATTAATGCACAATAATGAAATAATATTAATTATTTATCCTATATTCACAATATTCCTCTTTTTAATGCTTACAAGATTTCTAAGATATTTCACTTCTTGAAACTATTTTAAATTTTTATATTATAATTTCTTATTCTTACAAAATTTTAAAAAATTTTCTTCTTTTAGTTTTAATATTTTTTGGTTTTGAGAGTTTCCATACCAAAAAGATCAAAGTTGCAAGTCAAGTTTTTGATTTTGATCAAAGTTAGTCAATTTGTAGTATTTAGGGGTAGTAATAACTTAGTCCAGTATTTTTGAAAAATTTCCAAAATTTTAGGAATTACGTCACTTTGAATTTTTTACCCTTTATTTTTTCAAATTCTTGTCATTTAAAGAGTTTTTAACCGATTTCAATGAAACTTATAGGGTGTATGTGAAAAACTATAAGGTTTTAAATAAATTTGAAGTAGATTTAAAAACTTCAAAAATTTATGTAGAAAAATACAAAAAAAAAATTTTAACATTTTTTTCTATGTGTGCTAATTCAAATTTTTTATTTTCGTCACAATATAATGAAAGCTTTTTATTTTACCTTTATTTTAAAAAAAAAATTGATGGAGGGTCTTTTAGTTCTCGAGATATCAGCAAAAGAGTATTACGCTGCACGTCTTCTATCCTATGAGCATAACGATTTTTGAGTTTTATTTGTTTTTAAAAATAATGTAAATGAATTAACTACAATGATTTATTCCTGACTACTATCTATGAATATTATAAGAAATAAATAAATATTTATGAATTAATAACCAGTGGTAGTGTCAAAAAGTTTAAAAGTAGTTTTCATTCAATTAATTTTACCGCAAGTAAGACAGAAATTTAAATGCAATTGAAGGTAATAAATTTGCCGATCTGAATTAATAGTCGAACAATTGTGAAACAATGAATAATATATTATACAAATTTTTCTTTGTCGACAGTAACAGGTACGTAGCTAGGGATGGCCCAGGGGGACCGGTCCCCCCCGAAAATCTTTTTACTCGTTGAAATTTTTTTTTTCTGAGAAAAACTTTTTTGCTGCGGGTGCTACGGGCATGGAATTTTGGCCCTCCACCCCCGACAAAAATTTCTGGCTACGGGCCTGGACAGTAACTCAAAAAACTGTAAGGTATAAAAAAGCGTTGCAGATTAATTTAATCTTACTTTACTACTAAACTCCAACCATTGGTTTTTTGTGACTTACACTTTAAGCCTAGTAGTTATTTCTATTAATTTATTTTTAAAAATTGAAAAAAGTGAAAAGAAAAAACTGAAACAATTTTCTGGTTTCGCTATTGTTGAAGCTCATCAATACTACGTAAATTATTGTTAAAAATAGACCAAAACGTATTTACAACTATACATATTACATATTTACAAGATTATTCGACTTCATGTGGTTCATGTGGTTCATGTGATGTTATTTCATCGTTTTGCTTTTCGAGTAAACTTCTTTTATAGAGCAGATTTCTGTATATCTACAGTGTTTGTGTCAATGAAAGCAGAAAATCGTTTGCAAAGAATCTTCAAAATCGTTTGCAGAGTATCTTGGAAAATTTTTTGCAATTAATTTTCTGCTTCCATTGATTCAAAAACTGTAGATATCCAGAAATCTGCTCTATAAAAGAAGGTTGCTTAAAAAGCAAAACGTTAAAATGGTTAAAATGGACGTTAAAATGGTTATTAATTCATAAATATTTATTTATTTCTTATAATATTCATAGATAGTAGTCAGGAATAAATCATTGTAGTTTGTTCATTTACAATATTTTTAAAAACAAATAAAACTCAAAAATCGTTATGCTCATAGGATAGAAGACGTGAAGCGTAATACTCTTTTGCCGATATCTCGAGAACTAAGAGAGCCTCCATCAATTTTTTTTTGTTAAATTAAAGGTAAAATAAAAAGCTTTCATTATATTGTGATGAAAATAAAAAATATGAATTAGCACACATAGAAAAAAAGGTTTAAAATTTTTTTTTGGGTTTTTCTACATGAATTTTTGAAGTTTTTAAATCTACTTCAAATTTATTTAAAACCTTATAGTTTTTCACATACACCCTATAAATTTCATTGCAATCGGTTAAAAACTCTTTAAATGACAAGAATTTGAAAAAATAAAGGGTATAAAATTCAAAGTGACGTAATTCCTAAAATTTTGGAAATTTTTCAAAACTAGTTGACTAAGTTATTACTACCCCTAAATACTACAAATTGACCAACTTTGATCAAAATCAAAAACTTGACTTGCAACTTTCATCTTTTTGGTATGGAAACTCTCTTTTGTTTCTTTATTTTAGGATTGTCTGTAATTTTCTTATTTTTATACAAATTATCTAATATTATTTTACTCAATTTTGTTAATAGGGGAGAGCGGGGTTGAAAGTGCCAATTTTGATAAAATGCAAAATAAAACAGGTAAAATAAAAGCTAACTGTTTTAGCTTATACACTATTTAGTGCGTAATTTAATGTATTTTTTAAGTTCACTTATCATTTTTGATTAGTTTTAATAGTTTATAATAAAACCTTAATTCTTTGCAAAAAGAGGATGCGGCACAACACGCCCCACAGCCGGGCGGGTTGTGCCGCACGTGGGGTCGAAAGTGCCGATTACTTTTGTTATGTAATTGTTAAAGAAACAAATGATTTTAAAAATGAAAATAATAAATTACTTATCATTTATAATGGCTGAATTTATTATTCAAGTAATATAAACATTTAATGGTTTTATTGAGCCGACAATTATACACGAGAAAAATATGCTATTGAATCAATAACGTTTCAGCCAAAACCATGGAAATAATTTATTTAATATATCAATAAATAATTACATTTATTTATTTTTTTCAATAAATAATTTTAAATCCCTGTTTTACTCATACTTAATATAATTGTAATTATAACGCATATAATATATAGTATATATTGTATTATATATATATATATATTATAATATTATATATACATATAACATGTTATAATATATTAATATTTATATAATGTTGCAGGAGCAACTTAAATATTTTATTGGCTTAGGGGTCAGTACCTGAAAAGTAAGAAATTAAACAATTTTTCGCAAAAAGATGGCAAACGTTTCGACCACAAATGCGGGCCCTTTTCAGTGCAAATAAGTTAATAGTTAAAAAATAAGAATGTAGGAAATAATATGTATAGAAGCGTATTGACAACTTAAAATAAATTGTCATGCATATAAACTATAATTTGTATAAAAAATATATATATATGTTTTTTTTGTTTTTTTGTGGAAAATGAAATGAAATGAAAATTTTTATGATGATATGAATAAATAATTAAATCAAATAAAAAAACTCAGAAATATGTAGCGTCTGGTTGTAGTCCGTGTGCACCAGCAGGCGGTCCACCTCGATGACGCAGAAACTCGCACTCAAACCGAGCACTTGAATCCTCGCACCCAGGTTGAAAGAATTTTCAGAACGGAACAAAGCTGTGTTTAAATTTCAATGACGGAATGAAATTAAAGAGGGAATTGATAATATTAAAATTACTATAATTTTATTTGAAATTATTATTATTATTATTGTTATTTTTATCAGTATTATACAAGCGTATAGAAACACAATTCACAAAACAAACTGCACTTTAATTGAAAATACACGGACAGGAACACTATTCCCAACACGAAACTGCACTTTGATTGAAATGACACAAGAAAGCGTTGGTGTTATTATTATTATTATTTTTTTTTTTTTTTTTTACAAAACAAGTTTAGGAGAGGAAAAAATGCATTTACGCACTTGTTCGTGTGAGACTCGACCACATCCTGTGGCAATACCGCACTAAAACAACCTCTCCCAATTCTTGCTTTACATATTCTTATCAACTTTTGCTCCTTCTGTCCTGGAAGGTAAGCAAAAGTTTCTTTTTTTTTACTCTGTACAGTTTCAGCATTCTGTTCTTTGGGTCTTCATGTCCATTGCCGCCGATGTTCTTATGCGGCTGACATGAAATTGTTGGATGCTTTTTTAGAGCTACCTTTAAAGATGTTTTTTTTACAAGGAACAGTGCTGTCGGACCACAAAAAGAGAATTCAAAAGAACTGCTTTTTGCATTCTACCTGCTAACAAATTGGCTTGACGTTCGCAGGTTGGGATCTTCTTCAGTTGGCTCACAAATGAAGCCTTCATCCCTCCTAAGCAGCCGAGAATTAAAACAATCAAATGGACTCTATATCCTGGATGCATTTTACTCAATTCGAATAAGAGCTCTTGATATTTGATCCGTTTCTCATCCTCCTTTTTACTGATGTTTCTCTCGGCAGGAGCCGAAAACTCAACTACATAAATGATCTTACTTTTATGATCTTGGAGGACCATATCAGGCTTGGTGGCACTGATATGATGAGTGGTGGGGAAAGAAAAATTCCAGTAGATCTTGCACTGGTCATTTTCTACAACGGATTCTTGATCCATTTGGGCATACGGCAGAATGGGCTCCTTATCTATACCGTACTGGTGACGAAGGTGGTAATACAAAACCTTCAGTGCAGCATTGTGTCTTTCTGTATATCTGTTACATGCATAAATCGGACAGGCACTTAATATATGACTAAGTGTCTCCGGGTATTGTTTGCATGCACGACAGCTGGAATCGTCAACAGGTATATGCATCACACGGCTGCGGTACCCCAAAGTATTAATCACTCCATCCTGACAAGCGAACAAAAATCCCTTTGTCTCCGATTTTAATCCAGCCGATTTAAGGAATGCAAAAGACAAACCTACAGACAATCCCATTTCTCTGACGATATTATAAAATTGTCCGTGAACAGGCTTACTAAAATGTTTTTCTAAAAGAAGTACATGTTCTGCATTCTTTACATGTTTTTTGAGCATCAAAGGTGGTAATGACGCTATTCCATGTTCGGTATTATTTGTATCAAATCGAAGATTAAGTTCCTTTGCCGCTCTATTTGCCGCTTGATATAAAAATGCCCCATTATTTGCAACTTCATGATGATGGACAAATTGCATTAAAGGATCCGTACTATTCATCACTGAGCATGCCGCAGCCAGTACAATACGGCGATAAAGACACTCTAAACTTAGTAACCCTCTTCCTCCCTGATCTCGTGGAAGGTATATTCGAGTTACGGAAGACCTTGGATGATGGCATCGATGTACTGTCATCATCTTGCGCGTTTGTCTATCCAGTATCTTCAGCTCATCCACATTCCATTTAACAGCCCCAAATGTATAGAGTATTAAAGGAATGGCTAATACATTTGTGGCCTGTATCTTATTCTTCCCTGATAATTCGGATGACCAAATTTTTCTGAGAAGACCTCGATATTTAATTTGGAGTTGATCTTTAAGCCCACGCACATCTTGAGTTTCCGATTGTGGAATTCCAAGATATGCGTAAGTTTCTCCTTCACCAAGATGATGAATGGTGTTGCCACCAATAAGCTGAAGATCTTCTAAATCGCCTGATGTTTCAGATGTTTCTAGTCTTCCTCTATTCATATGGACAACAGCACATGTATCAAGTCCAAAGCTCATTCCAATTGCACTGGAATACTTGGCCACTGCAAACACTAGAATTTTTAATGCTTCCTTACTGGAGCCATAGAGCTTAAGATCGTCCATGTAAAACGGGTGGTTAATCTTTTGAACTCTATGTCTTGGTTTGCCACACAAGTATCCAGAGTGTTTTTCACGAAGCACAACAGACAGAGGCAAGAGGGAGATACAAAACAATAGAGGACTAAGAGAGTCGCCTTGGAAAACTCCTCTTTTGTAGATGATGACGTCAGTCATCACCTGTTGCTTGTTTGATGTTAATACAAACCTTGTTCTCCATAAAAGCATAAGCTCTCTCAAGCATCTCACTATGTCTGGATGTACCGCAAGACATTCAAGAAGCTTAATAATAAGCTCATGACTGGTGGAATCAAACGCCTTACGGTAGTCAATCCAAGCCATGGACAAGTTTCGTCGATAAAATATCGAGTCTTGGGTGACACACCTATCAATCAGTAGGTTCTCCCTACAACCTGCCAGACCTCTCTTGCATCCTCGTTGTTCGCCTATTGTACTCCATACTGGTTGAATAGATGACAAAATTCTTTCCTTAAGGATACCAGTAAATAGCTTGTAGCAGGTGTTAAGACAAGCTATTGGTCTGTAATTCTTTGGACAAGTCAAATCTCCACATTTTGGCAATAGTACCGTACGTCCATCCACCAACCACTGTGGTACGGGATGTTCTCCGTTGAGAAAAGTTAAGAATATGCGGGCCAGGTGTTGGTGTGTTGAAGTAAACTTCTTCCACCACATGTTGTTAATTTTATCCGGCCCAGGCGCTGAAAAGTTTTTAGTTTTAGCAATTACATTTCTCACTTCCTCCTTAGTAATTGATGGGCATTCCTCTGCATGATGGTCAAGCCCTTGTCTAAGACAAAAGCTACGGAAAAGAGGCAAAGAAGCGTCTTCTTCATTCAACGAATATGAGGTTTCATAGATGTTTTTTCAGAAGTTTTCGATCTCTTCGCGACATGGTGGTCTGTCAACGACCGGCGATGTTATACCGAATAGGCGGGAAGGATTAGTTTCGAAAACATTATTTTGTTTTATCCACTTAACCCGACGTTCTAAACGTTCTCTTATGACTACAAGAGAACGTATCTTCTCAGTCCAATGCTGCTTGATGGTCTGCAGCTTAGATTTATTCAAAGTATGATGCAATCTTTTCAGAGATCGGGATATTTCTAACACTCTAGATGTAAATCTCCGATTCGTCTCCAGATAAGCAATCACACTCTAAAGGTGAGAAGCATTCCGTCTAGCCACCCCAATTTTGAACTGAACCTGCCTAATTTTTTTACAGGTCTTGGCAACGCGTTCTGAAACAGATTTTCTGTTACTGTCACGAACCAAGGAAACTGCTTTTTCATAGACTGCACAGTTCAATGTCCAGAGATCTACATCCTCTGGAAGTAATGAAAGTTCTCTATTCGCTTTAGCCATTTTGTCCATTTTAATGGAAACCTTAAGATGGATTTTGGTTTCCCTTGCTCTTATGTTTACATACTCAACTGTCTGCAAAGGTGTTGTTGTGAGAACTGATGGTATGTTCTTAGAGGGTTCTTCTTGAAGAACTTCATGGCCTTTCCTTCGCAAAAAGGATACCTGATCTCGTAAGTACTGAGGTTTCATTTGTGCGTATTGGGGATGCATATTGCTCCATCGCTCATGAAGCCTCAACATGTAACCTCTTCTGTCCGGAGAGCTCTGTCGCCAACAGTCTAAGATGTCCCTTCGAAGTTGGTCCGTCCATTTTAAACGTGTACGTGTTTGTCCCTGTTCGAAGCCTGGTCGTTGCCTGGGTTCTATCCTATTGCCACTCCCAACTGAACCCTGGTCTCCATCCGAGAGAGACCCATTGTGGGTGGCGCTGCGCGTTACTGTGGTCGTAACCGCAAAAAACTCTGTGTGAGTGGTTAGCCCAACACAAAGTCTACAATTATATCGGGTGCCCACCCCTATCTGACGTTGGTCCGCCCCGGGTATTTGAATTGCCCGGTTCCACCCATATCTGGGAGGATTTCCCCTATCCGCCACCTGGGGAGGCGCTCGATTGAGATGTCAGAAACCCCATCTTAGATGCCACTCAAACACTTGGTCAAGTGGACCAAATATTTCCTTGGTGTTCGGAAGAGGGCATCTTACCTGACCTAGCTGGTCAGGCAATTCTGTGATATTCGGTAACGGACGTTACCATTTACCACAGAGATATCGAGATATATTATTATTATTATTATTATTATTATTATTATACGTGAACAGAAACACAATTTGCAACACAAAACTGCACTTTAATTGAAGTGACCAAAAAAGAAAAAATTAACTGTTATTGTCAATATTTTTAATACTATTAATATTGTTTGTTTGTTGTGATTATTATTATTGTTATTATTATACGTGAACAGAAACACAATTTGCAACACAAAACTGCACTTTAATTGAAAAGACCAAACAAGAAAGAAATTAACTGTTATTATCAATATTTTTTTTTTTTTTAATACTATTAATATTGTTTGTTTGTTGTGATTATTATTATTGTTATTATTGTACACGAACAGAAACACAAGTCGCAACAGAAAACTGCACTTTAATTAAAAAGACACAAGGAAGGGAAACTGTTGTTATTAATATTGTTATTATTATTATTATTATGACACACGAACAGAAACACAACTCGTAACACAGTACTGGAACCGAAGCACATTCGCCACACAAAACTGCACTTGAAATGACTGAAGAAAGCGAAACTGTTAATATTAATATTTTAATTATTATTATTATTAGTATTGCACACGAACAGAAACACAATTCGTAACACAAAACTACACTGTAATTTAAAAGACACAAGGAAAAGTATTACTATTATTAATATTATGATTATTGGTATATAAAACCAGGGACACAATTCGCAAAGCTCGGAAAACTCTTATCATTAAAACACCTGAATGCGATTCCGCAAGGACACGACACGAGAGAAAGCACAACGTAAAGGGCAAAAAACCACCGATAAACGCAACACGAACCGATTTTTGTCTCTCAACTCGACAGAAAATTACAAGACTATCGACTGACTTGTACCCTGTCGGGAAGGAAACTGCTTGAAATCAACGAAAAAGAAGAAATTTGTTGTTATTTGGTTTGGGAAAAAGTGTGCAATGTGTAAATCCAAGCCAATGGACCAAAACTCATAAAACGAGTTTTGACATTCTTTGGACTCTTGGCGAGTAGGGCATTTAAACAACACATGTTTTGCATCAGATGTCACGTCTGATGATTCTGTCCGTTGAAAAGTTAGGAAAACGGGAAAAGAACACAGCCAGTTTATGTGTATAATTCTGTTGCAACATTCTTTAAAAAAACAAGTGTTTATCAGCTTTTTTATATTAATAATGGAATAAATCTGTTAAGAAATATAACACAATCCACTCGACTTAAACCGACCAACCCTAACAAACGCTTAAAATTTTATCAAATATTAATCAAATAAACATTAATATTTAGAAATCGAAAAGGTGTGAAGTTATAGGACACCCCCCCCCCCCCCCCAAAGATTTTAAAGGAAGTGACAGATTTAATCGTTGAATATTAGACAAATACCAAGAAGTGTATCAAATATTAATCAAAACAATATTCATATTTAGAAACCGAAAATGGTGTGAAGTTATAGGACCCCCCCCCCCCAACGATTTTAAAGAAAGTGGCATATTTAATCGTTTAATATTAGACAAATACCATTAACTGTATCAAATATTAATTAAATAAATATTCATATTTAGAAACCGGAGATGGTGTGAAGTTATAGAAACCCCCCCCCCCAACGATTTTACAGAAAGTGGTAGATTTAATCGTTCAATATTAGACAAATACTAAAAACTGTATCAAATATTAATTAAATAAATATTCATATTTAGAAACCGGAGATGGTGTGAAGTTATAGAAACCCCCCCCCCCAACGATTTTACAGAAAGTGGTAGATTTAATCGTTCAATATTAGACAAATACTAAAAACTGTATCAAATATTATTCAAATAAATATTAATATTTAGAAACCGGAAAATGTGTGAAGTTATAGGACCCCCCCCCCCCCCACTAATTTTGAGAAAGTAGCAGATTTAATCGTTTAATATTAGACAAATACTAAAAACTGAATGAAATATTAAGAAATTGAATAGTAATATTTAGGAACCGGAAAAGGTGTGAAGTTACAGGACCCCCCCCCCCCCCGCAGATTTTTAAGGAAGTGGAAGATTTAATTGTTCAATATTAGACAAATAGCAAAAACTGTATCAATTATTAATCAAATAAATATTAATATTTAGAAAAGGCGTGAGGTTCTAGATACCCCCCCCCCCCATAATTTTAAAGAAAGTGTCACATTTAATCGTTTAATATAAGACAAATACTAGAACCTGAATCAACCATAATTCAATTAAATATTAAGATTTATAAACCGGAAAAGGTGTGAGGTTGTAGGAACCCCCCCCCCCCCCCACTCCCTAACAGATTGTAAAGAATGTGGCAGATTTAATCGATTAATATTCGACATATACTAAAGGTTCAATCAAATATTATTCAAATAAATATTAATATTTTGAAACCGGAGAAGGTGTAAAGTTATAGGACCCCCCCCCCCCCCCACCCCCTACCGATTTTAAAGAAAGTGTCAGATTTAATCGTTTGATATTAGACAAATACTAAAATCTGAATCAAATATTATTCAAATAAATATTAATATTTAGAAACCAGAAAATGTGTGAAGTTATAGGACCCCCCCCCCCCCCCCCCCAAAGATTTTAGGAAAAGTAGCAGATTTAATCGTTCAATATTAGAGAAATACTAAAAAGCATGAAAAATGAGCCCCCCCCCCGGATAAATGAACCTTATGTTGATTACAATTAAACCTTTGTGTGTACTAATGGGAAAATAATGAAAAGTGTTAGGATTAGTTATTTAAAAGGGTTGTTGATGGGTGTTTTTCTAATGATTCTTTCTTTTGATGATTGGATTGTATATTCTAGATAATTTGTTGATATCTGTTTTATGGTTAACTGCGAGACCCTGAACATATGGTATACTGATGAATGAGGTTTCTGCTGTGTTGTTGCGTGGAATTCTGTGTTGCTGTTTAAGTTGATTGACCCGAATTGTAATGAATTTCGCAATAAATTCTAGAGGGTAACAATTGTCTAAAAGTGAATTTCTGATAATTTCCAGATTTTGTTGGTGGAATTGATTGTCGGATAATAGAATTGCTCTATCTACTAAGTTATAAACAACGCTTTTTTTGTAGAGTAAAGGATGGTTGGAGTGGAAGTTTCTGACCAGGTGGGTTTTCTAAACCAATTGTAAATGATGGTTCCATTATTTATTCTTGTAAAAGTGACATCTAAAAAATTAATACTGTTATTGGATTTTTTTTCCAAGGTAAATGTAATGCCAAATGTGTTCGCGTTGAAATGTTGAAGAATGTTGTCAACCTGGTTTTCGGGAGTGACAATGAAAATATCGTCAACATATCGGTGATAAATTGGTAAAGAGATGTTTAGTGTTGACAATTGTTGTGATTCCAAATCGTCCATAACAAGGTCAGCCAGGATGGGGGACAATGGTGATCCCATAGGTAAACCTTGTTTTTGATAAAAAGTTTGACCTTTGAACATGAAGTCGGTGCTGTTTAAGCATAAGCGGAGAGCTTGCTCAAATTCTATCCAAGAGGATATTTTAGTTTTGGATTGTATCTGGGTCCATCTCGATTTCACAGCAGCAATTGCACTTTCTTTAGGGACGTTGGTAAATAGAGAAACAACGTCAAGAGAGGCAAAAACGTGATGTGGTGGAAGGGATGCTTGCTTCATTTTTTTAACTAATTCGAAGCTGTTGAGTACTCTCGATTTTGGTGGTTTTATATTTTTCGAAATAATGTTCTGAAGTAGTGATGCTAGGTTGTACGTGGGGCTGCCGACATAAGAAACAATGGATCTTAGTGGTACCCCGTCTTTATGTATTTTCGGTAAACCGTAAATCTTGGAAGGTACTGCATGATATGCATTCGATCGGAAAGTTTTGGCAGTATACGTTATGTTTGATTCAATATCAGCTATGAAATGAAAGACGGGTGTATCTTGTTTTTTTTTGGGTTGACTCCAAATGTTTTTCCTAAACTGACGATTTTTGCTACATTGTCCGGAATGTTGGTGTCGGAAAGGTTTTTAAACCATTTTTGGTTAGTATTGGTATTGGAAATAGTTGCAACATTGTTTTCCCTAGAGATTTGTAAAAAATTAAATTTGTTTTTGTATTTAATTTTGTCATTTTGAAATATTCTTTGAACTTTTTGACTTTCAAATGTAAAAAATGGTGTATAAATGTTTGTTGGTAGTAGCGATGTAATTTTGTTTTCTAACGAATGTGTAAGTCTTTGAGATTTTTTAATTAGAGTGCATAAATTGTCAATCATAATATTGAAAGTTTTCATACGAAAACTGTCTGATAAGTTTGTGAACTGATCCTGTGCTGAAATAGAATTGAAATGCAGAGAATCAAAGTGAATATCACGTACTTTTTTTTGGAATAAATTTTTTTTTTGCACCGTAAAAGAAAAACTCTTTGGTTAAAGAATTTTGCGTAATTTGATTTTTCGCGAGACCATTGCTTTAAGGTGTTTGTGCACGCAGTACCATATGTGTTGGTAATCCGCACATAAAAACCATTAGAATTCATTCCTGATTGGGGCGATTGAGCCCCTGGGTAAAAATTGCCATTTAAATTAATAATTGATGACATATTGGTGTATGTCGAGTTTGTTATATTGACCCTCACAAAATTATATAATGTTGCAGGAGCAACTTAAATATTTTATTAGCTTAGGGGTCAGTACCTGAAAAGTAAGAAATTAAACAATTTTTCGCAAAAAGATGGCAAACGTTTCGACCACAAATGCGGGCCCTTTTCAGTGCAAATAAGTTAATAGTTAAAAAATAAGAATGTAGGAAATAATATGTATAGAAGCGTATTGACAACTTAAAATAAATTGTCATGCATATAAACTATAATTTGTATAAAAAATATATATATATGTTTTTTTTGTTTTTTTGTGGAAAATGAAATGAAATGAAAATTTTTATGATGATATGAATAAATAATTAAATCAAATAAAAAAACTCAGAAATATGTAGCGTCTGGTTGTAGTCCGTGTGCACCAGCAGGCGGTCCACCTCGATGACGCAGAAACTCGCACTCAAACCGAGCACTTGAATCCTCGCACCCAGGTTGAAAGAATTTTCAGAACGGAACAAAGCTGTGTTTAAATTTCAATGACGGAATGAAATTAAAGAGGGAATTGATAATATTAAAATTACTATAATTTTATTTGAAATTATTATTATTATTATTGTTATTTTTATCAGTATTATACAAGCGTATAGAAACACAATTCACAAAACAAACTGCACTTTAATTGAAAATACACGGACAGGAACACTATTCCCAACACGAAACTGCACTTTGATTGAAATGACACAAGAAAGCGTTGGTGTTATTATTATTATTATTTTTTTTTTTTTTTTTTTTACAAAACAAGTTTAGGAGAGGAAAAAATGCATTTACGCACTTGTTCGTGTGAGACTCGACCACATCCTGTGGCAATACCGCACTAAAACAACCTCTCCCAATTCTTGCTTTACATATTCTTATCAACTTTTGCTCCTTCTGTCCTGAAAGGTAAGCAAAAGTTTCTTTTTTTTTACTCTGTACAGTTTCAGCATTCTGTTCTTTGGGTCTTCATGTCCATTGCCGCCGATGTTCTTATGCGGCTGACATGAAATTGTTGGATGCTTTTTTAGAGCTACCTTTAAAGATGTTTTTTTTACAAGGAACAGTGCTGTCGGACCACAAAAAGAGAATTCAAAAGAACTGCTTTTTGCATTCTACCTGCTAACAAATTGGCTTGACGTTCGCAGGTTGGGATCTTCTTCAGTTGGCTCACAAATGAAGCCTTCATCCCTCCTAAGCAGCCGAGAATTAAAACAATCAAATGGACTCTATATCCTGGATGCATTTTACTCAATTCGAATAAGAGCTCTTGATATTTGATCCGTTTCTCATCCTCCTTTTTACTGATGTTTCTCTCGGCAGGAGCCGAAAACTCAACTACATAAATGATCTTACTTTTATGATCTTGGAGGACCATATCAGGCTTGGTGGCACTGATATGATGAGTGGTGGGGAAAGAAAAATTCCAGTAGATCTTGCACTGGTCATTTTCTACAACGGATTCTTGATCCATTTGGGCATACGGCAGAATGGGCTCCTTATCTATACCGTACTGGTGACGAAGGTGGTAATACAAAACCTTCAGCGCAGCATTGTGTCTTTCTATATATCTGTTACATGCATAAATCGGACAGGCACTTAATATATGACTAAGTGTCTCCGGGTATTGTTTGCATGCACGACAGTTGGAATCGTCAACAGGTATATGCATCACACGGCTGCGGTACACCAAAGTATTAATCACTCCATCCTGACAAGCGAACAAAAATCCCTTTGTCTCCGATTTTAATCCAGCCGATTTAAGGAATGCAAAAGACAAACCTACAGACAATCCCATTTCTCTGACGATATTATAAAATTGTCCGTGAACAGGCTTACTAACATGTTTTTCTAAAAGAAGTACATGTTCTGCATTCTTTACATGTTTTTTGAGCATCAAAGGTGGTAATGACGCTATTCCATGTTCGGTATTATTTGTATCAAATCGAAGATTAAGTTCCTTTGCCGCTCTATTTGCCGCTTGATATAAAAATGCCCCATTATTTGCAACTTCATGATGATGGACAAATTGCATTAAAGGATCCGTACTATTCATCACTGAGCATGCCGCAGCCAGTACAATACGGCGATGAAGACATTCTAAACTTAGTAACCCTCTTCCTCCCTGATCTCGTGGAAGGTATATTCGAGTTACGGAAGACCTTGGATGATGGCATCGATGTATTGTCATCATCTTGCGCGTTTGTCTATCCAGTATCTTCAGCTTATCCACATTCCATTTAACAGCCCCAAATGTGTAGAGTATTAAAGGAATGGCTAATACATTTGTGGCCTGTAACTTATTCTTCCCTGATAATTCGGATGACCAAATTTTTCTGAGAAGACCTCGATATTTAATTTGGAGTTGATCTTTAAGCCCACGCACGTCTTGAGTTTCCGATTGTGGAATTCCAAGATATGCGTAAGTTTCTCCTTCACCAAGATGATGAATGGTGTTGCCACCAATAAGCTGAAGATCGTCTAAATCGCCTGATGTTTCAGATGTTTCCAGTCTTCCTCTATTCATATGGACAACAGCACATTTATCAAGTCCAAAGCTCATTCCAATTGCACTGGAATACTTGGCCACTACAAACACTAGAATTTTTAATGCTTCCTTACTGGAGCCATAGAGCTTAAGATCGTCCATGTAAAACGGGTGGTTAATCTTTTGAACTCTATGTCTTGGTTTGCCACACAAGTATCCAGAGTGTTTTTCACGAAGCACAACAGACAGAGGCAAGAGGGAGATACAAAACAATAGAGGACTAAGAGAGTCGCCTTGGAAAACTCCTCTTTTGTAGATGATGACGTCAGTCATCACCTGTTGCTTGTTTGATGTTAATACAAACCTTGTTCTCCATAAAAGCATAAGCTCTCTCAAGCATCTCACTATGTCTGGATGTACCGCAAGACATTCAAGAAGCTTAATAATAAGCTCATGACTGGTGGAATCAAACGCCTTACGGTAGTCAATCCAAGCCATGGACAAGTTTCGTCGATAAAATATCGAGTCTTGGGTGACACACCTATCAATCAGTAGGTTCTCCCTACAACCTGCCAGACCTCTCTTGCATCCTCGTTGTTCGCCTATTGTACTCCATACTGGTTGAATAGATGACAAAATTCTTTCCTTAAGGATACCAGTAAATAGCTTGTAGCAGGTGTTAAGACAAGCTATTGGTCTGTAATTCTTTGGACAAGTCAAATCTCCACATTTTGGCAATAGTACCGTACGTCCATCCACCAACCACTGTGGTACGGGATGTTCTCCGTTGAGAAAAGTTAAGAATATGCGGGCCAGGTGTTGGTGTGTTGAAGTAAACTTCTTCCACCACATGTTGTTAATTTTATCCGGCCCAGGCACTGAAAAGTTTTTAGTTTTAGCAATTACATTTCTCACTTCCTCCTTAGTAATTGATGGGCATTCCTCTGCATGATGGTCAAGCCCTTGTCTAAGACAAAAGCTACGGAAAAGAGGCAAAGAAGCGTCTTCTTCATTCAACGAATATGAGGTTTCATAGATGTTTTTCCAGAAGTTTTCGATCTCTTCGCGACATGGTGGTCTGTCAACGACCGGCGATGTTATACCGAATAGGCGGGAAGGATTAGTTTCGAAAACATTATTTTGTTTTATCCACTTAACCCGACGTTCTAAACGTTCTCTTATGACTACAAGAGAACGTATCTTCTCAGTCCAATGCTGCTTGATGGTCTGCAGCTTAGATTTATTCAAAGTATGATGCAATCTTTTCAGAGATCGGGATATTTCTAACACTCTAGATGTAAATCTCCGATTCGTCTCCAGATAAGCAATCACACTCTAAAGGTGAGAAGCATTCCGTCTAGCCACCCCAATTTTGAACTGAACCTGCCTAATTCTTTTACAGGTCTTGGCAACGCGTTCTGAAACAGATTTTCTGTTACTGTCACGAACCAAGGAAATTGCTTTTTCATAGACTGCACAGTTCAATGTCCAGAGATCTACATCCTCTGGAAGTAATGAAAGTTCTCTATTCGCTTTAGCCATTTTGTCCATTTTAATGGAAACCTTAAGATGGATTTTGGTTTCCCTTGCTCTTATGTTTACATACTCAACTGTCTGCAACGGTGTTGTTGTGAGAACTGATGGTATGTTCTCAGAGGGTTCTTCTTGAAGAACTTCATGGCCTTTCCTTCGCAAAAAGGACACCTGATCTCGTAAGTACTGAGGTTTCATTTGTGCGTATTGGGGATGCATATTGCTCATCGCTCATGAAGCCTCAACATGTAACCTCTTCGGTCCGGAGAGCTCTGTCGCCAACAGTCTAAGATGTCCCTTCGAAGTTGGTCCGTCCATTTTAAACGTGTACGAGTTTGTCCCTGGTCGAAGCCTGGTCGTTGCCTGGGTTCTATCCTATTGCCACTCCCAACTAAACCTGGTCTCCATCCGAGAGAGACCCATTGTGGATGGCGCTGCGCCTTACTGTGGTCGTAACCGCAAAAAACTCTGTGTGAGTGGTTAGCCCAACACAAAGTCGACAATTATATCGGGTGCCCACCCCTATCTGACGTTGGTCCGCCCGGGTATTTGAATTGCCCGGTTCCACCCATATCTGGGAGGATTTCCCTATCCGCCACCTGGGGAGGCGCTCGATGGAGATGTCAGAAACCCCATCTTAGATGCCACTCAAACACTTGGTCAAGTGGACCAAATATTTCCTTGGTGTTCGGAAGAGGGCATCTTATCTGACCTAACCGGTTATTATTATTATTATTATTATTATTATTATTTTTTTTTTTTTTTTTACAAAACAAGTTTAGGAGAGGAAAAAATGCATTTACGCACTTGTTCGTGTGGGACTCGACCACATGCTGTGGTAATACCTCACTAAAACAACCTCTCCCATTCTTGCCTTACGTATTCTTATCCGCTTTTGCTCCTTCCGTCCTGAAAGGTAAGCAATAGCGCGATTCCTTTGCTCGAGGTGTTTTCAGTTCTCTGTTCTGTAGGTGTTCCTGTCCGTTGCCGCTGTTGTTCTATACGCGGTGGCCAGGAACGCTATTGGATGCTTTTTAGAGCTACCTTCGTGATGTTATATTATGAAGAACAGTGCTGCCTGACCAGATGAAGAGAGCTCAGCAGAACTGCCTTCTGCATTCGACCTGCCAATGCGTCAGCTTGACGCTCGCAGGTTGGAACTCTTTGAAGCTGGCTAACAAATGAAGCTCTCATCCCCCTAGACAGCCGAGAATAAGGACAACTAAATGGACTTTATAGCCTCTGTGTATTCTCCTCAATTCGAACAGCAGGTCTGATACTTTT
>JAZKLR010000761.1:0-118977 GCA_037103525.1 Ganaspis brasiliensis
TTGGGTCAACTTTGGAAACTGAGTTTCGATAAGAGTTCTACCTCTAAAATAAAAGTAAGTTTAACAATTTTTTAATCCCTTGTCCCTTCTCCTTGTCTCTTATCTTATATCTTTCCTAAACATATAATCTGTTTCAGATTATCCATTCTCTGCCACCAGTTCTCGCCGCTCTCTCAACTCTTCAGCATTTTAGATTTTTATCGTCAAATCTTGTGTAAACAATAAATACTGATATCCGTTTGTACAAATGTCTCTCAATTCATTTCTCTGTACACCTAACCCGTCACTGGACAACCACTGATTGATTTAATAATAAATTTTCGTGTGTTATGTCATTTAAGACGTAACATACGTTAATTTGGTGCATCGACCTGTGTGTACAGCAAGGGTTAAATGTTTGGGAGCATTTTGTGCATTTTTTTTTCTCTTTTTAAATTTTTTCTCAAGGTTTTTAGAGAGCGAGAGAATTTTGGTAAACTATATTATTATTGATATATTTATATGTATATTGTGCAAAATATTCTAACTTCAAGTATGATATGTCGCAATCTGATGAACATAGTAAATTAACGCGTAGTAAAACAAGAAATAACGAAGAATTGGCTAAAGAGGTTAACAAAAATAATAAAATTAATCTTGATTCTAAAAGTGGACTTCCAATAAACCTTGATAACTCTATTATCACTCAAAATACCGGGGATTCTTTTGAATTAGACTCAACCATCAAAAATTTTAATTTGAGTGATAGTCTTACTAGTTCCACGATCCTTGAAAAAACTTTAACAAATAATCCATTAGAAGATACTCCTTGTCCAGAATTCTTTGATAAAATATTAATTGAAAAACAATTAGAAATTGAAAAATTTGAAGAAACTTTAGATCGTAAAAATATCCTTGATAAAGAATTCGAATCGTCCCTAAATAAATCTCGTGAGTTATTAAATAAGTTTTTGAATAGTCCTTCTTTAAAAACAATTAAGACGGAAAATCAAACTAAGATAGAAACAAAAATGGCTAATGAAAATAATCCAGCTGGTAGTTCACAAAATCAGGGTATAAGAGATCCTAATGTACAAGCAGCATATTACCCCCACAATCAGACAATATCATTACGCGATGCAATTGAAGTAGTTCCATTATTTGACGGAAAAACAATGTCTCTAGAAAATTTTATTGAAGGTTGCACAGAAGCAAAGCAAATGCTTCCAGCAACGGCAGAGGGAAATTTAGTAAAAATGATACGATGTAAACTTATTGGTGAAGCTAGAAAAAGTATTTTTGGTACCGCATTCAATAATGTAGATGAACTTATAAACGCCTTAAAAAGATCATATTTAGTGTCAAAATCGGTTTATCAACTACAGGGTGAGCTAGGAAATACCTTTATGTGGCAAGAAGAAAATGTTTTATCTTACGCGACTAGACTTAAAGAAATATCAGAAAAAATTTTAGACGCTCATAAAATGTCAAATAATCAAGTAATCGATGAAAATTTTAGTACGGGATTAAATAGAGATTTAATAGATTGTTTTATAAGAGGATTAAGGCCGGAAATAGAAATTCGCGTACAACGAGCAAATACATTAAGAGAAACGATAACTTCGGCAATAGAAGTAGAAAAAAGATTAAAAGCGAGTCAAGATTTAAGAAGAAATAAAATTTCAAATTCAGAGTTAGAAACACCACAAAGAAGTAGCAATATTCATCCACGAAACAATAAAGTGAATACCTTACAAGAAAATACATTAAACTGTCAAATTTGTGGCGGAAAAGGTCACATTGCCCCAGTATGTAACAAATTAAATATGAAAAACCAAACATTCTCAAATCAACAACTTTTACCGAGTCAACAACGTAATTTTTCTAATAGTCAAAATCAACGGTTTAATACAAATCAATTTAGAAATTTTCGAAATCCAAATTTTGATCGAAATTTTCAAAACCCAAATTTTAATCGATATTTTCAGAATCCTAATTTTAATCCAAATTATTCTAAGAAATTTCAAAATCCAAATTTTTCTAGACAAAATCCAAATTTTCCTAAACAAAATTTTCAAGGCTCAAATTTTTCAAGAAACCAAAATATTCAAAACACAAATCCACAAGGATTTCAAAATAGACAAAATTTTCAAATTCAACAAAATTATCAAAACCGACAAAATTCTTCAAATCAACAAAGTTTTCAAAAGCAACAAAATTTTCAAAATAATTACAACAGACCAATAAATTTTAATAATCAAAATCAAAAAGCTAACAATTTTTCTCCCACTACAAATCCTAATTTACAAAGTCAACAACCGCAAAATTCTCAAGTTAAAGTGATGTGTAATTATTGCAAAGAAGAAGGTCATCTTATAAATGATTGTGTTTTAAGAACTCGTAATAATGCTCGAAGATTACAACAGCCGCAATCGGGAAACTCGAGCAACCTTCTCTTAGTAGATGCGACAGAGGAGGTCTTGAGCGAGGAAACGCATCTTTAAATGTTAAAAATGAAAATAATAATAAAAAAGAAAATCAACCGGAAAATAGCGAACAAATTAATGCTACTATGTCAAGTAGTATCCCATATATTTCGATAAGTGCAGCTGGCTTACAAAACACCGTAACCATGATGATCGATACTGGAGCAGGTCCGAACCTTTTAAAAGAAGGGGTTGTTGGACCTGATGTTTACGTTAATACGGAAGAATGCCTGCGACTCACTGGTATCAACGAACATCCTGTTTTCACCCTCGGACAAATAAAATTAAATATACTCGGTCACTCAACGATTTTTAATCTAATCCCTAATGATGTTCCAATTAGTCATGATGGAATTCTAGGCACACAGTTTTTTAACAACAACAATGTAAAAATAAATTATGCAGAAAAACGAATTGAAATCGATGATAATTTTTATCCATTTTCTACACAAGAATACATAACAGTACCAGCAAGAACTATTGCAACAATTTTTGTTAATATTAAAAATAAAGATAAAAAAGTTGGTTATATTCCAAAATTACTTATTGGTGAAGGACTTTTTATTGGAAATGCTTTAGTAACAAATGTAAATGGTCGAGCTTATTTAAAAATTGCTAATACTTGTGTTGAAGCAATGAATATTCCTACATTAACAGTGGAATTACTTGATTTTATAGAAAATAAAGAAGAAAATGTAGCAACAATTAAAACCAATTATAAATATTCAAATTTAATACAGTCTACTATTAATACTCAGTTTAAATCATCAGAAAATTTTTTACATGGATTTATTAATAATAATAATGAAAAATTAAATAAACTTTGTCAAGTATTTAATATTACAGGTATCAATCGAATAGAAACAGTAAAGAAATTTTTAAGGTTAGATCATTTAAACGAAGAAGAATTAACTCATGTAATAAATATAATAACAAAAAATATCGATCGTTTTCAAATCCCAGGAGAAACTTTAGAAGCTACTAATCTTTTAGAACACACTATCCCCACTACCGACGACCAACCAATTTTTACACGTCAGTACCGTTTTCCACCGATTCATAAAGAAGAAATTAAAAGACAAGTTAATGAACTTTTAGATCAAGGAATAATTAAACCTTCACAATCCCCATATAACACACCAGTTTGGATAGTACCTAAGAAATCAGATTCTCAGGGAAATAAACGTTGGAGAATGGTCTTGGACTTTCGCAAACTAAATGAAAAAACAATTAAAGATAATCATCCTTTGCCAAATATAATTGATTTATTAGATCAGCTTGGAAACGCAAAATATTTTTCAGTTTTTGACCTGGCATCAGGTTTTCATCAGATTAAAATGAATAAAGAACATTCACACAAAACAGCTTTTTCTACACCGGACGGTCATTATGAATTTGACCGCATGCCTTTTGGTTTAAAGAATGCGCCAGCATGTTTTCAACGTCTAATGAATGCTTGTCTTACCGGATTAATTAATACAGATTTATTTGTTTATTTAGATGATATTGTAATATATGCAGATACATTAGAGGAACATGAACAAAAATTTAATGCATTAATGGAAAGATTACGTTTAGCTAACCTCAAATTACAACCAGATAAGTGCGAATTTTTAAGACCTGAAGTTAACTATTTAGGTCATATTATTGATAAACATGGCGTTAGACCCGATCCGAAAAAACTAGTAGCCGTAAAACAATTTCCAGTTCCCAAAAATCAGAAAAATATCAAACAATTTCTCGGTTTAGCTGGTTATTACAGAAGATTCATCAAAAATTTCTCGAAAATAGCTACACCACTTTCAAATCTTTTGAAAAAAGACGTACCTTTTTCCTGGTCAGACGAACAACATGATGCTTTCGAATACCTCAAATCAAAATTATGTGAGGAACCTCTTTTAATTAGACCTGATTTTTCGAAACCATTTGTTGTTACGACTGATGCTTCAGGATTTGCAATAGGTGGCATATTGTCACAAGGCCCTATAGGAAAAGATCAACCAATTTCTTACACATCTCGCGTTTTAAATGAAAATGAAAGAAAATACGATACCTACGAAAAGGAAGCTCTGGCAATAATTTACTGTGTTACACAATTTAGACCATATCTATACGGAAGAAAATTCACATTAGTTACCGACCATAAACCATTAGTATGGTTTCAAAATTCCAAAGACCCGTGCTCCAGAGTAACTAGATGGCGTTTAAAGCTTGCGGAATATGAATTCGATGTAGTTTATAAAGCAGGAAAAACCAACGTGAATGCAGATGCATTATCGAGAAACCCCGTAACATTTATACGAAAAGAATATGACTATGAAACTGAAGAAGAAACATCTGATAATGAAGGTTCTATTGACTTGTATTGCGATGAAGAAATTAATCAGTCTTATGATGAATCTGATACCGATGATGAAATTGAGGATAATAATATAAAAATAAATTCTACAAACCCTTCAACGTCAAAAATTCTAACAATCAATAATGGAAATTTCATAAATAATTTATTTCATCAATTTCACATTAAGAAAAATAAATTTCAATGCTTCTTACAAATTTTTACACTTCTTTCAACTTTATTTTCTCCATCCGAAGAAAAGAAAGAAATAAATGAAGAAAAATGTTATATAACAACTCGAAATAAATCTTATAATAAAAATAACATGAAAAATAAAGAAACTTATGAAAAACAAGAAAATCAAGATCATCCTTTAAGAATTAGCAAGAGGAAGCGTGGTAGACCTAAGAAATATTTAGAAGAAAAACAAGAATTGACTACTAAGGAATCAAGAAAACGAGGAAGACCAAGGAAAACTCTTAAGGAATCTGAAAGAAACGAAGATGCAGCAGTGACAAGAAAACGTGGTAGACCTAAGAAACCTAAATGTAATGAAATTGAAGAGAAAATGAATGAAACTAATAATTATTATTCTGATACCGACTCAGATGATAAATCCGAAGATACTAATGTATCCGACCTTGAAAATTATTCTGATCCTGAAAATCCTTTTAATCCTGGAATAAATCCAAATCCTGAATATTTAGATGTTAAGAAATCAAGGAATCATCGGAAGAAAAAAGGTAGAGATGAATTAAATGAAATATCAAATTATGAGGAAGTAAGTAAAAGTAATTTAAGCGATGATTCGTCAGAAGAAGAAATCATAAACGAAGAAATAAATGAAGGAAGAAACGAAGAAAATAATGAAGAGATTAATGGAGAAAATATTGAAGATAATGAAGAAATAGAAGAAATTAATTTTGAAGGTTTACCGTCCCAATCATGTTCAAAAGAAACCGAAAATAAATCGAAAAATATTGTAGAATGTCGGGATCAACTAACAATGAGGAAAGATAATTATGCGTATTTTGTAACTTGTAATGGAGTACCACGTGATAATGGGTCTAAAGGTTTAGATAAAAATAATAAATTACCAAAATTTAAGAATTTATTAAAAGGTCAAGCGAAAGAAATAAAAAAGGGTCAACAATATCATATTGCTATGCCAATTGAAGGTGAAGAAAAAGAAAATCTTGAACAAACTTTAAATAATATTAAATTAACAATTTCTTCAATGTATGAAATCGCGGAAAAACTAAATCTTAAATCAATTTCTATTGCAAAAACTATAAGAATAAATCAAATATCATGGGATGAAATTGTATCTATATTAAACTCTACTTTTTCAAAGTCAAAAATAAAAATTATAATTTGTAATGGACTCGTACAATATCCTACTAAAGAACAACGTGTTAAATCAATCGAAGAAGCGCACTCATCGGCTATAGGAGGTCATAAAGGAGTAACAAAGACATATAATAGAATTAGGCAAAAATTTTACTGGAGTAACATGAAAATCGATATACAGAAATATATTCAACTATGTCTTAAATGTCAGCTTAAAAAACTTGTACGTGTAAAAACAAAGAACCCTATGGTAATTACAGATACTCCAGGGGTTGCTTTTGAAAAAATTGCGATGGACATTGTAGGACCTTTACCTAAAACAAGCTTAGGAAATGAATACATTCTCACTATTCAAGATAATTTTACAAAATTTTCTCTTGCTATTGCTTTACCGAATCAACAAGCTAGCACTATTGCAGATGCGTTTACTAAAAAATTTATATGTATTTTTGGATCTCCAAAAGGAGTATTAACAGATCAAGGAAGAAATTTTTTGAGTAATCTAATCAAAAGTCTAGCAAAACGTTTTAGAATCAGGCAATTCAAAACTACAGCATTCCACCCCCAATCGAACGGATCAATAGAAAGATCACACCATGTACTAGGAGAATATTTGAAGCAATTTATCGAGAAGAATTCAGAATGGGATGACTGGCTAGAATTAGCCATGTTTTCATACAATACAAGTATGCATGAAGGTACAAAATGTACACCACATGAATTAGTTTTTGGAAAATTAGCACGTCAACCGTCCAGTGAACCTCTTTTGCAACATGAAAAATTAGAAACATATGATGACTATTTAAAGGATCTTGTAACGAAATTACATGAAATAAGGAGTATAGCAAGATTAAACTTAATTTCAGCAAAAGAAAAATCTAAACACTACCATGATAGGAACATTAATCCACAGAATTTTAAAGTTGGAAATAATGTATTCCTACTAAGTGGTCCGAAACCCCACAAATTTGGAAATCAGTATACAGGCCCGCATCAAGTACTAGAAATTTTTCAAAATGGAAATGTCAAAATTTTAATTAAAAATAAACCAAAAGTTGTTCACATCAATAGATTAAAATTATCACACATTAAATAAATAAATGTTAAAAGTAATTTTTATAAAAATTAGTATTATAAAGAGTAATTCAGACCTTATTAAATAAAAGTTATTAAATATTAAAATTATATATATATGTATTTACAATATTTGTACTTGTATATACAGCAAATACATGCTAACCCCTTTTCCAGATAATGCAATTCAAATACAGTGGATTTTTTTTGTCACCCTTTTTCATGTTGCTAATAAGGAGCTATTGCAAAAACCTATACGTTTTAGCAAGAATATGTAAACTTATTAAAATACCTAATGTCCTAAGAAAATTAAATAATCCACGAGCATCTCAATTGTTCCACTTGTTCACGAATAAAATTTGTTATTCATCCAAGAAGCATTTAAGCTAATAGAAATCAAATAAATCAATCTCTGTAGTCAAGTCTTTACTCTGAAATCTTTGTTTATCAATTTTATAAAGATCAACAATATTATTGTAAATCAAAAAATTAAAAACATTTACTAATCTAAAACTTTACATCTTTTTTAGGAAGCGACCAACCATGGATGTCAACAAAAATTTAATGATTCTATACATTCTTTTTTTTTTTACACAGAAATTTAAATAAATCAAAGCAAAATTATTTTATAGAATTTTGATTAATAAACCCTCCCATTAAAATTATCTGTAGTTCATGAAAAAAAGGAAAGAAAAATTTAAAATTAAATATTTCGATTTTTTGCATACAAATAAAAAACTACACTATTGTTGTAAACAATTTTCAGCAATCTCAAAAGATGTTCTTAATTTGTTTAAAACATTTAACGAACTTATATTTTTTAATACTGAAACAAATTACATACTTTTAGTCTGCATAAAATCATAAATTGCTAAACTGTTTCATTTTATTAAAACCTAATTTTCAATGAAAAACTGTTGTAAAAAAATAAAATAAACAAGAGTAAAAGATTGTTTTAAAACCTTTTACTATCTTAAATTTATATTAATTTGATACCCCATAAGAAATTCAACATTACTATTCAAATATTAAAATCTTTGCCCACATTAATCCTATCTTTTGCAAACAATCCTGTTTCCAAATTTCCACTAAACCTCATCTTGGAAATCATATAAATAATGTCAGAAAAACTTATTTATGGGATCGTTTCAAGACAAAAAAAATTTTTATATTTAACACATTATTTATTCAAGATGTGCAGAATAAAAAACTGCATTATTTTTCTTAAACATTGAGTTATTTTTACTTAACGAATAATTCAAACAAAATTTTATTTAGGTAAATTTTTTTTATAACTTGCCATTGTTAAATTTCACGTCAAATTATATTACTGAAAAAATCTTTAATATTAAAAAAAAAAAATTAATAAAAAACATGGTTCTATCGATAGCAAAACTAGATAATGTAAATATAGCTTCACAACTCATTATATTGTTAAAAATATTAATACAAATATCAGAACTATTTCTATTGACGTCACATTATATGAGAATACATAATGATTATCAGTTTTTAGAGAATTTGTCAAATCAGTATAGTATAGAGCAAAATGCTCGCCATAAGTCAGTTATATAATGCCTAATATATTAATAGACATATATGGATAAAAAATAAACAAAAGAGAGAACAAATAGTATAAAATATTCTATACAAGAAATATAATCTTTGTTTTTTATATAAAAAAATTATTGCGAAAAATACTACTGTCGAAATCATGCAATTAAATTTAATAATGTATCCTTAAGAAATAACCGTATAAAAACCAAGAAATTATAAATAATCAATTAATTTATAAATCAAACATGATTTGGATCTCACCTCATGTTTGAAAGTAAGGGGTGAGGGACTCCGTGTATGCACGTCGGATAACTTTGTATTATGAAAATAAAAATAATACAAATTTTTTTTTTAGCGTAATGTATTTTGCAAATATATGTATGTGTGTGGTTGTCAAAGGAAACAAAAAACAAAAACAATAAATAAATCTTTTTAAATTTAGAATAATTTCCATATATAAATGTGTTTGCCATATTAAACATAAATAGCATCATGTAGGCTCTTATAAATTGAAAAATTGTACTAAGTGCTTATGTCCTTTTAAATTTCAAAATTAACTGTAACAAACTCGAAAAATATGCGTAAGTTACGTAGATAACACTTTTTCTTAAACAATTATTAATGTTACTTTTAATTAGTTTTGTATATCAGATATGTAGTAGAATGCGTTCAAATCAGAAAAATTGACTGTTTAATCGATGTTTGGTAATAAAATGCGTAAGTTACGTAAGTAACACTTTTTCTTAAAAAATTATTAATGTTACTCCTAATTGATGTTTTTTACCAGATATAATTGATTGTTGAAAAACCTAAAATATTACTGCTTTATTGATGTTTTGTAAACGTAAATTACGTAGGAAATAACTTTTTCTCAAAATTGATCATATTACTGTTTGATTCATGTCTGTAATTTAAAGTATATCAATTAATGTTCTGTACAAATTATTGGTATAGTTTGCGTAAAATTACGTAAACAAATTTTATATTGTTTGCGTACTAATTTAAAAATGTCAAATTGTTTTAGTATGTTTTTCATATCCAAAGTATAATTTTGTGCGTAAACTCACACATAAAGCTTGAATTTGAATAAAGTAAATTCTTTGAAAACATTGTTTGTAAAACCATTAGTTAAGTTTCTTGAATAAGAATGCACGAATGTACGAAATTCTTTTATAAAATGAATGGGTTATGATCTTTCTGTAAACGTAACAACTCGTCATCTCGCTTAATAATCAATCATTGACAATTAAATTTCTTACACTTAAAGGTCAAGATTTAGAATCTATAAATTTATTTTCTGGACCAAAACTCACTCTATAAGTTTTGGAAAAGAGGGCCGAGGTGTTACGTCAGTAACTTTTTGTATTAAGAAAATGTTAAATATTAAAGTTGCATGTCTAAAAACATTAAACAAATCGATATCAACACCATGTTTACACAAGTTAGAAAGAACCCTCTTTTAAAAGACAAATCAATTAGGAACCAAAAACCGAGAAGAGAATCTACTCGCATGTTTAGCGAGGTTTCATTTGAAATTTATGAGTTAAAGCCTATTGATTATAATGTATTCTACCTACCCACATGTATGTCAAAACTCAACTCAGGGATTATGTGGGAATTAGGCGTTTTTATAGATTACTCGCACCCTCCTGTTTACCTGTCCAAAAAAAACTCTACTCGAGAACCATGTTAAAATTTATGTATCTCACCCATTGGGAGGACGAGCTTTTTCATCGATTATATGTGTATAAAAGCTGCAAGGACCCCCAGAACAAACCAGTCTAATTCAAACCCCGAAACTCTGATTGTCAATTAAACCCCAGCAAGTGTTCGTCAACTCTTCGTTAAATTATACCAAGTTACCAAGTGTGATTCAAACCAGTAACCTTGTTCGTCGACTCTTAGTTAAGTGATTTGAAACCAGAAACTTTCGACCTTCTGTAAAACTATAATTTTCTATGAAAATTATAACTTGATTTGAAACCAAAAATCGAGAATCAACATTCAAACGATCCAGCACTCAACCAACATCGGCCCAACATCTCAGCTGGCTGGTTGCCAGTAACTCGACAGTACGCAACCAACATCGGCCCAACATCTCAGCTGGCTGGTTGCCAGTAACTCAACAGTACTCAACCAACATCGGCCCAACATCTCAGCTGGCTGGTTGCCGGTTTTTTGGGCAACATTCGCTACTTTGGGTCAACTTTGGAAACTGAGTTTCGATAAGAGTTCTACCTCTAAAATAAAAGTAAGTTTAACAATTTTTTAATCCCTTGTCCCTTCTCCTTGTCTCTTATCTTATATCTTTCCTAAACATATAATCTGTTTCAGATTATCCATTCTCTGCCACCAGTTCTCGCCGCTCTCTCAACTCTTCAGCATTTTAGATTTTTATCGTCAAATCTTGTGTAAACAATAAATACTGATATCCGTTTGTACAAATGTCTCTCAATTCATTTCTCTGTACACCTAACCCGTCACTGGACAACCACTGATTGATTTAATAATAAATTTTCGTGTGTTATGTCATTTAAGACGTAACAGTATGTTGCCAGTGCTGGCACAACATTGGATGTGTTTTTTTTAAAAAAATTAATAAAAATACAAAATTTTGGGCCAGCACTAACAACTATTCTTGCAATAAAATGAATTACAATATTAAAACATAATATTAACATTGGTATGTTGCCAGTGCTGGCACAACATTGGATGTGTTTTTTAAAAAAAAATTAATAAAAATACAAAATTTTGGGCCAGCACTGGCAACTATTTTTGCAATAAAAGGAATGACAATATTAAAACATAATATTAACATTGGTATGTTGCCAGTGCTGGCACAACATTGGATGTGTTTTTTTAAAAAAAATTAATTAAAATACAAAATTTTGGGCCAGCACTGGCAACTATTCTTGCAATAAAATGAATGACAATCTTAAAACATAGAATTAACATTGGCATGTTGCCAGTGCTGGCATAACATTGGATGTATTTTTTTAAAACATTTAATAAAAATACAAAATTCTGGGCAATCACTGGCAACTATTCTTGCAATAAAATAAATGACAATCTTAAACCATAATATTAACATTGGTATGTTGCCAGTGCTGGCACAACATTGGATATGTTTTTTTAAAAAAAATTAATAAAAATACAAAATTTTGGGCCAGCACTGACGACTATTCTTTTAATAAAATGAATTACAATATTAAAACATAATATTAACATTGGTATGTTGCCAGTGCTGGCACAACATTGGATGTGTCTTTTTAAAAAAAATTAATAAAAATACAAAATTTTGGGCCAGCACTGACAACTATTCTTGCAATAAAATGAATAACAATATTAAAACATAATATTAACATTGGTATGTTGCTAGTGCTGGCACAACGTTGGATGTATTTTTTTAAAACATTTAATAAAAATACTAAATTCTGGGCCAGCATTGGCAACTATTCTTGCAATAAAATCAATTACAATATTAAAACATAATTTTAAGATTGGTATGTTGTTAGTGCTGGCACAACATTGGATGTGTTTTTTTAAAAAAAAATAATAAAAATACAAAATTTTGAGCCAGCACTGACAACTATTCTTGCAATAAAATGAATTACAATATTAAAACATAATATTAACATTGGTATGTTGCCAGTGCTGGCACAACATTAGATGTGTTTTTTAAAAAAAAATTAATTAAAATACAAAATTTTGGGCCAGCACTTGCAACTATTCTTGCAATAAAATCAATTACAATGTTAAAACATAATATTAACATTGGTATGTTGCCAGTGCTGGCACAACATTGGATGTGTTTTTTTAAAAAAAATTTAAAAAAATACAAAATTTTGGGCCAGCACTGACAACTATTCTTGCAATAAAATGAATTACAATATTAAAACATAATATTAACATTGGTATGTTGCCAGTGCTGGCACAACGTTGGATGTATTTTTTTAAAACATTTAATAAAAATACTAAATTCTGGGCCAGCATTGGCAACTATTCTTGCAATAAAATCAATAACAATATTAAAATATAATATTAACATTAGTATGTTGCGAGTACTGGCACAACATTAAATGTATTTTTTTTAAAAAATTTAATAAAAATACAAAATTTTGGGCCCGCATTGGCAACTATTCTTGCAATAAAATGAATGACAATATTAAAACATAATATTAACATTGGTATGTTGCCAGTGCTGGCACAACATTGGATGTGTTTTTTTAAAAAAAATTAATAGAAATTCAAAATTCTGGGCCAGCATTGGCAACTATTCTTGCAATAAAATGAATGACAATATTAAAACATAATATTAACATTGGTATGTTGCTAGTGCTGGCACAACATTGGATGTGTTTTTTTAAAAAAAATTAATTAAAATACAAAATTTTGGGTCAGCACTTGCAACTATTCTTGCAATAAAATCAATTACAATATTAAAATATAATATTAACATTAGTATGTTGCCAGTACTGGCACAACATTAAATGTATTTTTTTTAAAAAATTCAATAAAAATACAAAATTTTTGGCCCGCATTGGCAACTATTCTTGCAATAAAATGAATGACAATATTAAAACATAATATTAACATTGGTATGTCGCCAGTGCTGGCACAACATTGGATGTGTTTTTTTAAAAAAATTTAATAAAAATACAAAATTCTGGGCCAGCATTGGCAACTATTCTTGCAATAAAATCAATGACAATCTTAAAACATAATATTAACATTGGTATGTTGCTAGTGCTGGCACAACATTAGATGTGTTTTTTTAAAAAAAATTAATAAAAATACAAAATTTTGGGCCAGCACTGACAACTATTCTTGCAATAAAATCAATGACAATCTTAAAACATAATATTAACATTGGTATGTTGCCAGTGCTGGCACAACATTGGATGTGTTTTTTTAAAAAAAATTAATAGAAATACAAAATTCTGGGCCAGCATTGGCAACTATTCTTGCAATAAAATGAATGACAATCTTAAAACATAATATTAACATTGGTATGTTGTCAGTGCTGGCACAACATTAGATGTGTTTTTTTTAAAAAAAATTAATGAAAATACAAAATTTTGGGCCAGCACTGACAACTATTCTTGCAATAAAATGATTTACAATATTAAAACATAATATTAACATTGGTATGTTGCCAGTGCTGGCACAACATTGGATGTGTTATTTAAAAAAAAATTATTTAAAATACAAAATTTTGGGCCAGCACTTGCAACTATTCTTGCAATAAAATCAATTACAATATTAAAACATAATATTAACATTGGTATGTTGCGAGTGCTGGCACAACATTGGATGTGTTTTTTTAAAAAAAATTTAAAAAAATACAAAATTTTGGGCCAGCACTGACAACTATTCTTGCAATAAAATGAATTACAATATTAAAACATAATATTAACATTGGTATGTTGCCAGTGCTGGCACAACGTTGGATGTATTTTTTTAAAACATTTAATAAAAATACTAAATTCTGGGCCAGCATTGGCAACTATTCTTGCAATAAAATCAATAACAATATTAAAATATAATATTAACATTAGTATGTTGCCAGTACTGGCACAACATTAAATGTATTTTTTTTAAAAAATTTAATAAAAATACAAAATTTTGGGCCCGCATTGGCAACTATTCTTGCAATAAAATGAATGACAATATTAAAACATAATATTAACATTGGTATGTTGCCAGTGCTGGCACAACATTGGATGTGTTTTTTTAAAAAAAATTAATAGAAATTCAAAATTCTGGGCCAGCATTGGCAACTATTCTTGCAATAAAATGAATGACAATATTAAAACATAATATTAACATTGGTATGTTGCTAGTGCTGGCACAACATTGGATGTGTTTTTTTAAAAAAAATTAATTAAAATACAAAATTTTGGGTCAGCACTTGCAACTATTCTTGCAATAAAATCAATTACAATATTAAAATATAATATTAACATTAGTATGTTGCCAGTACTGGCACAACATTAAATGTATTTTTTTTAAAAAATTCAATAAAAATACAAAATTTTTGGCCCGCATTGGCAACTATTCTTGCAATAAAATGAATGACAATATTAAAACATAATATTAACATTGGTATGTCGCCAGTGCTGGCACAACATTGGATGTGTTTTTTTAAAAAAATTTAATAAAAATACAAAATTCTGGGCCAGCATTGGCAACTATTCTTGCAATAAAATCAATGACAATCTTAAAACATAATATTAACATTGGTATGTTGCTAGTGCTGGCACAACATTAGATGTGTTTTTTTAAAAAAAATTAATAAAAATACAAAATTTTGGGCCAGCACTGACAACTATTCTTGCAATAAAATGAATTACAATATTAAAACATAATATTAACATTGGTATGTTGCCAGTGCTGGCACAACATTGGATGTGTTATTTAAAAAAAAATTATTTAAAATACAAAATTTTGGGCCAGCACTTGCAACTATTCTTGCAATAAAATCAATTACAATATTAAAACATAATATTAACATTGGTATGTTGCGAGTGCTGGCACAACATTGGATGTGTTTTTTTAAAAAAAATTTAAAAAAATACAAAATTTTGGGCCAGCACTGACAACTATTCTTGCAATAAAATGAATTACAATATTAAAACATAATATTAACATTGGTATGTTGCCAGTGCTGGCACAACATTGGATGTGTTATTTAAAAAAAAATTATTTAAAATACAAAATTTTGGGCCAGCACTTGCAACTATTCTTGCAATAAAATCAATTACAATATTAAAACATAATATTAACATTGGTATGTTGCGAGTGCTGGCACAACATTGGATGTGTTTTTTTAAAAAAAATTTAAAAAAATACAAAATTTTGGGCCAGCACTGACAACTATTCTTGCAATAAAATGAATTACAATATTAAAACATAATATTAACATTGGTATGTTGCCAGTGCTGGCACAACATTGGATGTATTTTTTTAAAAAATTTAATAAAAATACAAAATTCTGGGCCAGCATTGGCAACTATTCTTGCAATAAAATAAATGACAATCTTAAAACATAATATTAACATTGGTATGTTGCCAGTGCTGGCACAACATTGGATGTGTTTTTTTAAAAAAAATTTAGAAAAATACAAAATTTTGGGCCAGCACTGACAACTTTTCTTGCAATAAAATGAATTACAATATTAAAACATAATATTAACATTGGTATGTTGCCAGTGCTGGCACAACATTGGATGTGTTTTTTTAAAAAAAATTATTAAAAATACAAAATTTTGGGCCAGCACTGACAACTATTCTTTCAAAAAAATGAATTACAATCTTAAAACATAGAATTAACATTGGTATGTTGCCAGTACTGGCACAACATTAAATGTATTTTTTTTAAAAAATTTAATAAAAATACAAAATTTTGGGATCGCATTGGCAACTATTCTTGCAATAAAATAAATGACAATATTAAAACATAATATTAACATTGGTATGTCGCCAGTGCTGGCACAACATTGGATGTGTTTTTTTAAAGAATTTAATAAAAATACAAAATTCTGGGCCAGCATTGGCAACTATTCTTGCAATAAAATAAATGACAATCTTAAAACATAATATTAAGATTGGTATGTTGCCAGTGCTGGCACAACATTGGATGTGTTTTTTTAAAAAAAATTAATAAAAATACAAAATTTTGGGCCAGCACTGACAACTATTCTTGCAATAAAATGAATGACAATATTAAAACATAATATTAACATTGGTATGTTGCCAGTGCTGGCACAACATTGGATGTGTTTTTTTAAAAAAAATTAATAAAAATACAAAATTTTGGGCCAGCACTGACAACTATTCTTGCAATAAAATGAATTCCAATATTAAAACATAATATTAACATTGGTATGTTGCCAGTGCTGGCACAACATTGGATGTGTTTTTTAAAAAAAAATTATTTAAAATACAAAATTTTGGGCCAGCACTTGCAACTATTCTTGCAATAAAATCAATTACAATATTAAAACATAATATTAACATTGGTATGTTGCCAGTGCTGGCACAACATTGGATGTATTTTTTTAAAAAATTTAATAAAAATACAAAATTCTGGGCCAGCATTGGCAACTATTCTTGCAATAAAATGAATGACAATCTTAAAACATAATATTAACATTGGTATGTTGCCAGTGCTGGCACAACATTGGATGTGTTTTTTTAAAAAAAATTAATAAAAATACAAAATTTTGGGCCAGCACTGACAACTATTCTTGCAATAAAATAAATGACAATATTAAAACATAATATTAACATTGGTATGTTGCCAGTGCTGGCACAACGTTGGATGTATTTTTTTAAAACATTTAATAAAAATACTAAATTCTGGGCCAGCATTGGCAACTATTCTTGCAATAAAATCAATTACAATATTAAAACATAATATTAAGATTGGTATGTTGCCAGTGCTGGCACAACATTGGATGTGTTTTTTTAAAAAAAAATAATAAAAATACAAAATTTTAAGCCAGCACTGACAACTATTCTTGCAATAAAATGAATTACAATATTAAAACATAATATTAACATTGGTATGTTGCCAGTGCTGGCACAACATTGGATGTGTTTTTTTAAAAAAAATTAATAAAAATACAAAATTTTGGGCCAGCACTGACAACTATTCTTGCAATAAAATGAATTACAATATTAAAACATAATATTAACATTGGTATGTTGCCAGTGCTGGCACAACATTGGATGTGTTTTTTAAAAAAAAATTATTTAAAATACAAAATTTTGGGCCAGCACTTGCAACTATTCTTGCAATAAAATCAATTACAATATTAAAACATAATATTAACATTGGTATGTTGCCAGTGCTGGCACAACGTTGGATGTATTTTTTTAAAACATTTAATAAAAATACTAAATTCTGGGCCAGCATTGGCAACTATTCTTGCAATAAAATCAATTACAATATTAAAACATAATATTAAGATTGGTATGTTGCCAGTGCTGGCACAACATTGGATGTGTTTTTTAAAAAAAAAATAATAAAAATACAAAATTTTAAGCCAGCACTGACAACTAATCTTGCAATAAAATGAATTACAATATTAAAACATAATATTAACATTGGTATGTTGCCAGTGCTGGCACAACATTGGATGTGTTTTTTTAAAAAAAATTAATAGAAATACAAAATTTTGGGCCAGCACTGGCAACTATTTATGCAATAAAAGGAATGACAATATTAAAACATAATATTAACATTAGTATGTTTCCAGTGCTGGCACAACATTGGATGTGTTTTTTTAAAAAAAATTAATAAAAATACAAAATTTTGGGCCAGCACTGACAACTATTTTTGCAATAAAATGAATTACAATATTAAAACATAATATTAACATTGGTATGTTGCCAGTGCTGGCACAACATTGGATGTGTTTTTTAAAAAAAAATTAATTAAAATACAAAATTTTGGGCCAGCACTTGCAACTATTCTTGCAATAAAATCAATTACAATATTAAAACATAATATTAACATTGGTATGTTGCCAGTGCTGGCACAACATTGGATGTGTTTTTTTAAAAAAAAATTTAAAAAATACAAAATTTTGGGCCAGCACTGACAACTATTCTTGCAATAAAATGAATGACAATATTAAAACATAATATTAACATTGGTATGTTGCCAGTGCTGGCACAACATTGGATGTGTTTTTTTAAAAAAAATTAATAAAAATACAAAATTTTGGGCCAGCACTGACAACTATTCTTGCAATAAAATGAATTACAATATTAAAACATAATATTAACATTGGTATGTTGCCAGTGCTGGCACAACATTTTGTAGTTCTATTAATTTTTTTAAAAAAACTCATCCAATGTTGTGCCAGCACTGGCAACATACTAATGTTAATATTATGTTTTAATATTTTCATTCATTTTATTGCAAGAATATTTGCCAATGCTGGCCCAGAATTTTGTATTTATATTAAATATAAATAATAAATTTGGGCCAGCACTGACAACTATTCTTGCAATAAAATGAATGACAATATTAAAACATAATATTAACATTGGTATGTTGCCAGTGCTGGCACAACATTGGATGTATTTTTTTAAAAAATTTAATAAAAATACAAAATTCTGGGCCAGCATTGGCAACTATTCTTGCAATAAAATGAATGACAATCTTAAAACATAATATTAACATTGGTATGTTGCCAGTGCTGGCACAACATTGGATGTGTTTTTTTAAAAAAAATTAATAAAAATACAAAATTTTGGGCCAGCACTGACAACTATTCTTGCAATAAAATGAATTACAATATTAAAACATAATATTAACATTGGTATGTTGCCAGTGCTGGCACAACATTGGATGTGTTTTTTAAAAAAAAATTAATAGAATTACAAAATTTTGGGCCAGCACTGGCAACTATTTTTGCAATAAAAGGAATGACAATATTAAAACATAATATTAACATTGGTATGTTGCCAGTGCTGGCACAACATTGGATGTGTTTTTTTAAAAAAAATTAATTAAAATACAAAATTTTGGGCCAGCACTGGCAACTATTCTTGCAATAAAATTAATTACAATATTAAAATATAATATTAACATTAGTATGTTGCCAGTACTGGCACAACATTAAATGTATTTTTTTTAAAAAATTTAATAAAAATACAAAATTTTGGGCCCGCATTGGCAACTATTCTTGCAATAAAATGAATGACAATCTTAAAACATAGAATTAACTTTGGTATGTTGCCAGTGCTGGCATAACATTGGATGTATTTTTTTAAAACATTTAATAAAAATACAAAATTCTGGGCCATCACTGGCAACTATTCTTGCAATAAAATTAATGACAATCTTAAACCATAATATTAACATTGGTAACTTGCCAGTGCTGGCACAACATTGGATGTGTTTTTTTAAAAAAAAATAATAAAAAAACAAAATTTTGGGCCAGCACTGACAACTATTCTTGCAATAAAATGAATTACAATATTAAAACATAATATTAACATTGGTATGTTGCCAGTGCTGGTACAACATTGGATGTGTTTTTTAAAAAAAAATTAATTAAAATACAAAATTTTGGGCCAGCACTTGCAACTATTCTTGCAATAAAATCAATTACAATATTAAAACATAATATTAACATTGGTATGTTGCCAGTGCTGGCACAACATTGGATGTGTTTTTTTAAAAAAAATTAATAAAAATACAAAATTTTGGGCCAGCACTGACAACTATTCTTGCAATAAAATGAATTACAATATTAAAACATAATATTAACATTGGTATGTTGCCAGTGCTGGCACAACATTTTGTAGTTCTATTAATTTTTTTAAAAAAACTCATCCAATGTTGTGCCAGCACTGGCAACATACTATTGTTAATATTATGTTTTAATATTTTCATTCATTTTATTGCAAGAATATTTGCCAATGCTGGCCCAGAATTTTGTATTTATATTAAATATAAATAATAAATTTGGGCCAGCACTGATAACTATTCTTGCAATAAAATGAATTACAATATTAAAACATAATATTAACATTGGTATGTTGCCAGTGCTGGCACAACATTGGATGTATTTTTTTAAAAAATTTAATAAAAATACAAAATTCTGGGCCAGCATTGGCACCTATTCTTGCAATAAAATGAATGACAATCTTAAAACATAATATTAAGATTGGTATGTTGCCAGTGCTGGCACAACATTGGATGTGTTTTTTTAAAAAAAAATAATAAAAATACAAAATTTTGGGCCAGCACTGACAACTATTCTTGCAATAAAATGAATTACAATATTAAAACATAGAATTAACATTGGTATGTTGCCAGTGCTGGCATAACATTGGATGTATTTTTTTAAAACATTTAATAAAAATACAAAATTCTGGGCCAGCACTGACAACTATTCTTTCAATAAAATGAATTACAATATTAAAACATAATATTAACATTGGTATGTTGCCAGTGCTGGCACAACATTGGATGTGTTTTTTTAAAAAAAATTAATAAAAATACAAAATTTTGGGCCAGCACTGGCAACTATTCTTGCAATAAAAGAAATGACAATCTTAAACCATAATATTAACATTGGTATGTTGCCAGTGCTGGCATAACATTGGATGTGTTTTTTTAAAAAAAAATAATAAAAAAACAAAATTTTGGGCCAGCACTGACAACTATTCTTGCAATAAAATCAATTACTATATCAAAACATAATATTAAGATTGGTATGTTGCCAGTGCTGGCACAACATTGGATGTGTTTTTTTAAAAAAAAATAATAAAAATACAAAATTTTAAGCCAGCACTGACAACTATTCTTGCAATAAAATGAATTACAATATTAAAACATAATATTAACATTGGTATGTTGCCAGTGCTGGCACAACATTAGATGTGTTTTTTAAAAAAAAATTAATTAAAATACAAAATTTTGGGCCAGCACTTGCAACTATTCTTGCAATAAAATCAATTACAATGTTAAAACATAATATTAACATTAGTATGTTGCCAGTGCTGGCACTACATTGGATGTGTTTTTTTAAAAAAAATTTAAAAAAATACAAAATTTTGGGCCAGCACTGACAACTATTCTTGCAATAAAATGAATTACAATATTAAAACATAATATTAACATTGGTATGTTGCCAGTGCTGGCACAACATTGGATGTATTTTTTTAAAAAATTTAATAAAAATACAAAATTCTGGGCCAGCATTGGCAACTATTCTTGCAATAAAATGAATTACAATATTAAAACATAATATTAACATTGGTATGTTGCCAGTGCTGGCACAACATTGGATGTGTTTTTTTAAAAAAAATTAATAAAAATACAAAATTTTGGGCCAGCATTGGCAACTATTCTTGCAATAAAATCAATTACAATGTTAAAACATAATATTAACATTGGTATGTTGCCAGTGCTGGCACAAGCTTGGATGTGTTTTTTTAAAAAAAATTAATAAAAATACAAAATTTTGGGCCAGCACTGACAACTATTCTTGCAATAAAATGAATTACAATATTAAAACATAATATTAACATTGGTATGTTGCCAGTGCTGGCACAACGTTGGATGTATTTTTTTAAAACATTTAATAAAAATACTAAATTCTGGGCCAGCATTGGCAACTATTCTTGCAATAAAATCAATAACAATATTAAAATATAATATTAACATTAGTATGTTGCCAGTACTGGCACAACATTAAATGTATTTTTTTTAAAAAATTTAATAAAAATACAAAATTTTGGGCCCGCATTGGCAACTATTCTTGCCATAAAATGAATGACAATATTAAAACATAATATTAACATTGGTATGTTGCCAGTGCTGGCACAACATTGGATGTGTTTTTTTAAAAAAAATTAATTAAAATACAAAATTTTGGGTCAGCACTTGCAACTATTCTTGCAATAAAATCAATTACAATATTAAAATATAATATTAACATTAGTATGTTGCCAGTACTGGCACAACATTAAATGTATTTTTTTTAAAAAATTCAATAAAAATACAAAATTTTGGGCCCGCATTGGCAACTATTCTTGCAATAAAATGAATGACAATATTAAAACATAATATTAACATTGGTATGTCGCCAGTGCTGGCACAACATTGGATGTGTTTTTTTAAAAAAATTTAATAAAAATACAAAATTCTGGGCCAGCATTGGCAACTATTCTTGCAATAAAATCAATGACAATCTTAAAACATAATATTAACATTGGTATGTTGCTAGTGCTGGCACAACATTAGATGTGTTTTTTTAAAAAAAATTAATAAAAATACAAAATTTTGGGCCAGCACTGACAACTATTCTTGCAATAAAATGAATGACAATCTTAAAACATAATATTAACATTGGTATGTTGCCAGTGCTGGCACAACATTGGATGTGTTTTTTTAAAAAAAATTAATAAAAATACAAAATTTTGGGCCAGCACTGACAACTATTCTTGCAATAAAATGAATTACAATATTAAAACATAATATTAACATTGGTATGTTGCCAGTGCTGGCACAACATTGGATGTGTTTTTTTAAAAAAAATTAATAAAAATACAAAATTTTGGGCCAGCACTGACACCTATTCTTTCAATAAAATGAATTACAATCTTAAAACATAGAATTAACATTGGTATGTTGCCAGTGCTGGCACAACATTGGATGTATTTTTTTAAAACATTTAATAAAAATACAAAATTCTGGGCCAGCACTGACAACTATTCTTTCAATAAAATGAATTACAATATTAAAACATAATATTAACATTGGTATGTTGCCAGTGCTGGCACAACATTGGATGTGTTTTTTTAAAAAAAATTAATAAAAATACAAAATTTTGGGCCAGCACTGGCAACTATTCTTGCAATAAAAGAAATGACAATCTTAAACCATAATATTAACATTGGTATGTTGCCAGTGCTGGCACAACATTGGATGTGTTTTTTTAAAAAAAATAATAAAAAAAAAAAAATTTTGGGCCAGCACTGACAACTATTCTTGCAATAAAATCAATTACAATATTAAAACATAATATTAAGATTGGTATGTTGCCAGTGCTGGCACAACATTGGATGTGTTTTTTTAAAAAAAAATAATAAAAATACAAAATTTTAAGCCAGCACTGACAACTATTCTTGCAATAAAATGAATTACAATATTAAAACATAATATTAACATTGGTATGTTGCCAGTGCTGGCACAACATTGGATGTGTTTTTTAAAAAAAAATTAATTAAAATACAAAATTTTGGGCCAGCACTTGCAACTATTCTTGCAATAAAATCAATTACAATGTTAAAACATAATATTAACATTGGTATGTTGCCAGTGCTGGCACAACATTGGATGTGTTTTTTTAAAAAAAATTAAAAAAAATATAAAATTTCGGGCCAGCACTGACAACTATTCTTGCAATAAAATGAATTACAATATTAAAACATAATATTAACATTGGTATGTTGCCAGTGCTGGCACAACATTGGATGTATTTTTTTAAAAAATTTAATAAAAATACAAAATTCTGGGCCAGCATTGGCAACTATTCTTGCAATAAAATGAATTACAATATTAAAACATAATATTAACATTGGTATGTTGCCAGTGCTGGCACAACATTGGATGTGTTTTTTTAAAAAAAATTAATAGAAATACAAAATTTTGGGCCAGCACTGGCAACTATTTATGCAATAAAAGGAATGACAATATTAAAACATAATATTAACATTAGTATGTTGCCAGTGCTGGCACAGCATTGGATGTGTTTTTTTAAAAAAAATTAATAAAAATACAAAATTTTGGGCCAGCACTGACAACTATTCTTGCAATAAAATGAATGACAATATTAAAACATAATATTAACATTGGTATGTTGCCAGTGCTGGCACAACATTTTGTAGTTCTATTAATTTTTTTAAAAAAACTCATCCAATGTTGTGCCAGCACTGGCAACATACCAATGTTAATATTATGTTTTAAGATTGTCATTCATTTTATTGCAAAAATAGTTGCCAATGCTGGCCCAGAATTTTGTATTTTTATTAAATGTTTTAAAAAAATACATCCAATGTTTTGCCAGCACTGGCAACATACCAATGTTAATATTATTTTTTAATATTGTAATTCATTTTATTGCAAGAATAGTTGTCAGTGCTGGCCCAGAAATTTGTATTTTTATTAAATGTTTTAAAAAAATACATCCAATGTTGTGCCAGCACTGGCAACATACCAATGTTAATATTATGTTTTAATATTGTAATTCATTTTATTGCAAAAATAGTTGTCAGTGCTGGCCCAAAATTTTGTATTTTTATTAATTTTTTTTAAAAAAACACATCCAATGTTGTGCCAGCACTGGCTACATACCAATGTTAATATTATGTTTTAATATTGTAATTCATTTTATTGCAAGAATAGTTGTCAGTGCTGGCCCAAAATTTTGTATTTTTATTAATTTTTTTTAAAAAAACACATCCAATGTTGTGCCAGCACTGGCAACATACCAATGTTAATATTATGTTTTAAGATTGTCATTCATTTTATTGCAAGAATAGTTGCCAATCCTGGCCCAAAATTTTGTATTTTTATTAATTTTTTTTTAAAAAACACATCCAATGTTGTGCCAGCACTGGCAACATACCAATGTTAATATTATGTTTTTAAGATTGTCATTTATTTTATTGCAAGAATAGTTGCCAATGCTGGCCTAGAATTTTGTATTTTTATTAAATTTTTTTAAAAAAATACATCCAATGTTGTGCCAGCACTGGCAACATACCAATGTTAATATTATGTTTTAATATTGTAATTCATTTTATTGCAAGAATAGTTGTCAGTGCTGGCCCAGAATTTTGTATTTGTATTAAATGTTTTAAAAAAAGACATCCAATGTTGTGCCAGCACTGGCAACATACCAATGTTAATATTATGTTTTAAGATTGTCATTCATTTTATTGCAAGAATAGTTGCCAATGCTGGCCCAAAATTTTGTATTTTTATTAATTTTTTTTAAAAAAACACATCCAATGTTGTTCGAGCACTGGCAACATACCAATGTTAATATTATGTTTGAAGATTGTCACTTATTCTTTTGCAAGAATAGTTGCCAATGCGGGCCCAAAATTTTGTATTTTTATTAATTTTTTTTAAAAAAACACATCCAATGTTGTGCCAGCACTGGCAACATACCAATGTTAATATTATGTTTTAATATTGTAATTCATTTTATTGCAAAAATAGTTGTCAGTGCTGGCCCAAAATTTTGTATTTTTATTAATTTTTTTTAAAAAAACACATCCAATGTTGTGCCAGCACTGGCAACATACCAATGTTAATATTATGTTTTTAAGATTGTCATTTATTTTATTGCAAGAATAGTTGCCAATGCTGGCCTAGAATTTTGTATTTTTATTAAATTTTTTTAAAAAAATACATCCAATGTTGTGCCAGCACTGGCAACATACCAATGTTAAAATTATGTTTTAATATTGTAATTTATTTTATTGCAAGAATAGTTGTCAGTGCTGGCCTAGAATTTTGTATTTGTATTAAATGTTTTAAAAAAAGACATCCAATGTTGTGCCAGCACTGGCAACATACCAATGTTAATATTATGTTTTAAGATTGTCATTCATTTTATTGCAAGAATAGTTGCCAATGCTGGCCCAGAATTTTGTATTTTTATTAAATGTTTTAAAAAAATACATCCAATGTTGTGCCAGCACTGGCAACATACCAATGTTAATATTATGTTTTAATATTGTATATCATTTTATTGCAAGAATAGTTGTCAGTGCTGGCCCAGAATTTTGTATTTGTATTAAATGCTTTAAAAAAAGACATCCAATGTTGTGCCAGCACTGGCAACATACCAATGTTAATATTATGTTTTAAGATTGTCATTCATTTTATTGCAAGAATAGTTGTCAATGCTGGCCCAAAATTTTGTATTTTTATTAATTTTTTTTAAAAAAACACATCCAATATTGTGCCAGCACTGGCAACATACCAATGTTAATATTATGTTTTTAAGATTGTCATTTATTTTATTGCAAGAATAGTTGCCAATGCTGGCCTAGAATTTTGTATTTTTATTAAATTTTTTTAAAAAAATACATCCAATGTTGTGCCAGCACTGGCAACATACCAATGGTAATATTATGTTTTAATATTGTAATTCATTTTATTGCAAGAATAGTTGTCAGTGCTGGCCCAGAATTTTGTATTTGTATTAAATGTTTTAAAAAAAGACATCCAATGTTGTGCCAGCACTGGCAACATACCAATGTTAATATTATGTTTTAAGATTGTCATTTATTTTATTGCAAGAATAGTTGCCAATGCTGGCCCAAAATTTTGTATTTTTATTAATTTTTTTTAAAAAAACACATCCAATGTTGTGCCTGCACTGGCAACATACCAATGTTAATATTATGTTTTAATATTGTAATTGATTTTATTGCAAGTATAGTTGCACGTGCTGGCCCAAAATTTTGTATTTTAATTAATTTTTTTTAAAAAAACACATCCAATGTTGTGCCAGCACTGGCAACATACCAATGTTAATATTATGTTTTAAGATTGTCATTCATTTTATTGCAAGTATAGTTGCCAATGCAGGCCCAGAATTTTGTATTTTTATTAAATGTTTTAAAAAAATACATCCAATGTTGTGCCAGCACTGGCAACATACCAATGTTAATATTATGTTTTAATATTGTAATTCATTTTATTGCAAGAATAGTTGTCAGTGCTGGCCCAGAATTTTGTATTTGTATTAAATGTTTTAAAAAAAGACATCCAATGTTGTGCCAGCACTAGCAACATACCAATGTTAATATTATGTTTTAAGATTGTCATTCATTTTATTGCAAGAATAGTTGCCAATGCTGGCCCAAAATTTTGTATTTTTATTAATTTTTTTTAAAAAAACACATCCAATGTTGTGCCAGCACTGGCAACATACCAATGTTAATATTATGTTTTTAAGATTGTCATTTATTTTATTGCAAGAATAGTTGCCAATGCTGGCCATGAATTTTGTATTTTTATTAAATTTTTTTAAAAAAACACATCTAATGTTGTGTCAGCACTGGCAACATACCAATGTTAATATTATGTTTTAATATTGTCATTCCTTTTATTGCAAAAATAGTTGCCAGTGCTGGCCCAAAATTTTGAATTTCTAATAATTTTTTTTAAAAAAACACATCCAATGTTGTGCCAGCACTGGCAACATACCAATGTTAATATTATGTTTTAAGATTGTCATTCATTTTATTGCAAAAATAGTTGCCAATGCTGGCCCAGAATTTTGTATTTTTATTAAATGTTTTAAAAAAATACATCCAATGTTGTGCCAGCACTGGCAACATACCAATGTTAATATTATGTTTTAATATTGTAATTGATTTTATTGCAAGAATAGTTGCAAGTGCTGGCCCAAAATTTTGTATTTTAATTAATTTTTTTTAAAAAAACACATCCAATGTTGTGCCAGCACTGGCAACATACCAATGTTAATATTATGTTTTAAGATTGTCATTCATTTTATTGCAAAAATAGTTGCCAATGCTGGCCCAGAATTTTGTATTTTTATTAAATGTTTTAAAAAAATACATCCAATGTTGTGCCAGCACTGGCAACATACCAATGTTAATATTATTTTTTAATATTGTAATTCATTTTATTGCAAGAATAGTTGTCAGTGCTGGCCCAGAAATTTGTATTTTTATTAAATGTTTTAAAAAAATACATCTAATGTTGTGCCAGCACTGGCAACATACCAATGTTAATATTATGTTTTAATATTGTAATTCATTTTATTGCAAAAATAGTTGTCAGTGCTGGCCCAAAATTTTGTATTTTTATAAATTTTTTTTAAAAAAACACATCCAATGTTGTGCCAGCACTGGCTACATACCAATGTTAATATTATGTTTTAATATTGTAATTCATTTTATTGCAAGAATAGTTGTCAGTGCTGGCCCAAAATTTTGTATTTTTATTAATTTTTTTTAAAAAAACACATCCAATGTTGTGCCAGCACTGGCAACATACCAATGTCAATATTATGTTTTAATATTGTCATTCATTTTATTGCAAGAATAGTTGTCAGTGCTGGCCCAAAATTTTGTATTTTTATTAATTTTTTTTTAAAAAAACACATCCAATGTTGTGCCAGCACTGGCAACATACCAATGTTAATATTATGTTTTAAGATTGTCATTCATTTTATTGCAAGAATAGTTGCCAATCCTGGCCCAAAATTTTTTATTTTTATTAATTTTTTTTAAAAAAACACATCCAATGTTGTGCCAGCACTGGCAACATACCAATGTTAATATTATGTTTTTAAGATTGTCATTTATTTTATTGCAAGAATAGTTGCCAATGCTGGCCTAGAATTTTGTATTTTTATTAAATTTTTTTAAAAAAATACATCCAATGTTGTGCCAGCACTGGCAACATACCAATGTTAATATTATGTTTTAAGATTGTCATTCATTTTATTGCAAGAATAGTTGCCAATGCTGGCCCAAAATTTTGTATTTTTATTAATTTTTTTTAAAAAAACACATCCAATGTTGTGCATGCACTGGCAACATACCAATGTTAATATTATGTTTTAACATAGTAATTCAATTTATTGCAAGAAAAGTTGACAGTCTGGCCCTAAATTTTGTATTTTTATTAATTTTTTTTAAAAAAACACATCCAATGTTGTGCGAGCACTGGCAACATACCAATGTTAATATTATGTTTGAAGATTGTCACTTATTCTTTTGCAAGAATAGTTGCCAATGCGGGCCCAAAATTTTGTATTTTTATTAATTTTTTTTAAAAAAACACATCCAATGTTGTGCCAGCACTGGCAACATACCAATGTTAATATTATGTTTTAATATTGTAATTCATTTTATTGCAAAAATAGTTGTCAGTGCTGGCCCAAAATTTTGTATTTTTATTAATTTTTTTTAAAAAAACACATCCAATGTTGTGCCAGCACTGGCAACATACCAATGTTAATATTATGCTTTTAAGATTGTCATTTATTTTATTGCAAGAATAGTTGCCAATGCTGGCCTAGAATTTTGTATTTTTATTAAATTTTTTTAAAAAAATACATCCAATGTTGTGCCAGCACTGGCAACATACCAATGTTAATATTATGTTTTAATATTGTAATTTATTTTATTGCAAGAATAGTTGTCAGTGCTGGCCCAGAATTTTGTATTTGTATTAAATGTTTTAAAAAAACACATCCAATGTTGTGCCAGCACTGGCAACATACCAATGTTAATATTATGTTTTAATATTGTAATTGATTTTATTGCAAGAATAGTTGCAAGTGCTGGCCCAAAATTTTGTATTTTAATTAATTTTTTTTAAAAAAACACATCCAATGTTGTGCCAGCACTGGCAACATACCAATGTTAATATTATGTTTTAAGATTGTCATTCATTTTATTGCAAGAATAGTTGCCAATGCTGGCCCAGAATTTTGTATTTTGATTAAATGTTTTAAAAAAATACATCCAATGTTGTGCCAGCACTGGCAACATACCAATGTTAATATTATGTTTTAATATTGTAATTCATTTTATTGCAAGAATAGTTGTCAGTGCTGGCCCAGAATTTTGTATTTGTATTAAATGTTTTAAAAAAATACATCCAATGTTGTGCCAGCACTGGCAACATACCAATGTTAATATTATGTTTTAATATTGTAATTCATTTTATTGCAAGAATAGTTGTCAGTGCTGGTCCAAAATTTTGTATTTTTATTAATTTTTTTTAAAAAAACACATCCAATGTTGTGCCAGCACTGGCAACATACCAATGTCAATATTATGTTTTAATATTGTCATTCATTTTATTGCAAGAATAGTTGTCAGTGCTGGCCCAAAATTTTGTATTTTTATTAATTTTTTTTTAAAAAAACACATCCAATGTTGTGCCAGCACTGGCAACATACCAATGTTAATATTATGTTTTAAGATTGTCATTCATTTTATTGCAAGAATAGTTGCCAATCCTGGCCCAAAATTTTGTATTTTTATTAATTTTTTTTAAAAAAACACATCCAATGTTGTGCCAGCACTGGCAACATACCAATGTTAATATTATGTTTTTAAGATTGTCATTCATTTTATTGCAAGAATAGTTGCCAATGCTGGCCTAGAATTTTGTATTTTTATTAAATTTTTTTAAAAAAATACATCCAATGTTGTGCCAGCACTGGCAACATACCAATGTTAATATTATGTTTTAATATTGTAATTCATTTTATTGCAAGAATAGTTGTCAGTGCTGGCCCAGAATTTTGTATTTGTATTAAATGTTTTAAAAAAAGACATCCAATGTTGTGCCAGCACTGGCAACATACCAATGTTAATATTATGTTTTAAGATTGTCATTCATTTTATTGCAAGAATAGTTGCCAATGCTGGCCCAAAATTTTGTATTTTTATTAATTTTTTTTAAAAAAACACATCCAATGTTGTGCCTGCACTGGCAACATACCAATGTTAATATTATGTTTTAACATAGTAATTCAATTTATTGCAAGAAAAGTTGACAGTCTGGCCCTAAATTTTGTATTTTTATTAATTTTTTTTAAAAAAACACATCCAATGTTGTGCGAGCACTGGCAACATACCAATGTTAATATTATGTTTGAAGATTGTCACTTATTCTTTTGCAAGAATAGTTGCCAATGCGGGCCCAAAATTTTGTATTTTTATTAATTTTTTTTAAAAAAACACATCCAATGTTGTGCCAGCACTGGCAACATACCAATGTTAATATTATGTTTTAATATTGTAATTCATTTTATTGCAAAAATAGTTGTCAGTGCTGGCCCAAAATTTTGTATTTTTATTAATTTTTTTTTAAAAAACACATCCAATGTTGTGCCAGCACTGGCAACATACCAATGTTAATATTATGTTTTTAAGATTGTCATTTATTTTATTGCAAGAATAGTTGCCAATGCTGGCCTAGAATTTTGTATTTTTATTAAATTTTTTTAAAAAAATACATCCAATGTTGTGCCAGCACTGGCAACATACCAATGTTAATATTATGTTTTAATATTGTAATTCATTTTATTGCAAGAATAGTTGTCAGTGCTGGCCCAGAATTTTGTATTTGTATTAAATGTTTTAAAAAAAGACATCCAATGTTGTGCCAGCACTGGCAACATACCAATGTTAATATTATGTTTTAATATTGTCATTCATTTTATTGCAAGAATAGTTGTAAGTGCTGGCCCAACATTTTGTATTTTTATTAATTTTTTTTAAAAAAACACATCCAATTTTGTGCCAGCACTGGCAACATACCAATGTTAATATTACGTTTTAAGATTGTCATTTATTTTATTGCAAGAATAGTTGCCAATGCTGGCCCAGAATTTTGTATGTTTATTAAATTTTTTTAAAAAAACACATCCAATGTTGTGTCAGCACTGGCAGCATACCAATGTTAATATTATGTTTTAATATTGTCATTCCTTTTATTGCAAAAATAGTTGCCAGTGCTGGCCCAAAATTTTGTATTTCTATTAATTTTTTTTAAAAAAACACATCCAATGTTGTGCCAGCACTGGCAACATACCAATGTTAATATTATGTTTTAATATTGTAATTCATTTTATTGCAAGAATAGTTGTCAGTGCTGGCCCAAAATTTTGTATTTTTATTAATTTTTATTAAAAAAACACATCCAATGTTGTGCCAGCACTGGCAACATACCAATGTTAATATTATGTTTTAAGATTGTCATTCATTTTATTGAAAGAATAGTTGCCAATGCTGGCCCAGAATTTTGTATTTTTATTAAATGTTTAAAAAAAATACATCCAATGTTGTGCCAGCACTGGCAACATACCAATGTTAATATTATGTTTTAATATTGTAATTCATTTTATTGCAAGAATAGTTGTCAGTGCTGGCCCAAAATTTTGTATTTTTATTAATTTTTTTTAAAAAAACACATCCAATGTTGTGCCAGCACTGGCAACATACCAATGTTAATATTATGTTTTTAAGATTGTCATTCATTTTATTGCAAGAATAGTTGCCAATGCTGGCCCAGAATTTTGTATTTTTATTAAATTTTTTTAAAAAAACACATCCAATGTTGTGTCAGCACTGGCAACATACCAATGTTAATATTATGTTTTAATATTGTAATTCATTTTATTGCAAGAATAAATGTCAGTGCTGGCCCAGAATTTTGTATTTGTATTAAATGTTTTAAAAAAAGACATCCAATGTTGTGCCAGCACTGGCAACATACCAATGTTAATATTATGTTTTAAGATTGTCATTCATTTTATTGCAAGAATAGTTGCCAATGCTGGCCCAAAATTTTGTATTTTTATTAATTTTTTTTAAAAAAACACATCCAATGTTGTGCCAGCACTGGCAACATACCAATGTTAATATTATGTTTTTAAGGTTGTCATTTATTTTATTGCAAGAATAGTTGCCAATGCTGGCCATGAATTTTGTATTTTTATTAAATTTTTTTAAAAAAACACATCTAATGTTGTGTCAGCACTGGCAACATACCAATGTTAATATTATGTTTTAATATTGTCATTCCTTTTATTGCAAAAATAGTTGCCAGTGCTGGCCCAAAATTTTGAATTTCTAATAATTTTTTTCAAAAAAACACATCCAATGTTGTGCCAGCACTGGCAACATACCAATGTTAATATTATGTTTTAATATAGTAATTCAATTTATTGCAAGAAAAGTTGACAGTCTGGCCCAAAATTTTGTATTTTTATTAATTTTTTTTAAAAAAACACATCCAATGTTGTGCCAGCACTGGCAACATACCAATGTTAATATTATGTTTTAAGATTGTCACTTATTTTATTGCAAGAATAGTTGCCAATGCGGGCCCAAAATTTTGTATTTTTATTAATTTTTTTTAAAAAAACACATCCAATGTTGTGCCAGCACTGGCAACATACCAATGTTAATATTATGTTTTAATATTGTCATTCATTTTATTGCAAGAATAGTTGTAAGTGCTGGCCCAACATTTTGTATTTTTATTAATTTTTTTTAAAAAAACACATCCAATGTTGTGCCAGCACTAGCAACATACCAATGTTAATATTATGTTTTAATATTGTAATTCATTTTATTGCAAGAATAGTTGTCAGTGCTGGCCCAAAATTTTGTATTTTTTAAATTTTTTTTTAAAAAAACACATCCAATGTTGTGCCAGCACTGGCAACATACCAATGTTAATATTATGTTTTAATATTGTAATTGATTTTATTGCAAGAATAGTTGCAAGTGCTGGCCCAAAATTTTGTATTTTAATTAATTTTTTTTAGAAAACCACATCCAATGTTGTGCCAGCACTGGCAACATACCATTGTTAATATTATGTTTTAAGATTGTCATTCATTTTATTGCAAGAATAGTTGCCAATGCTGGCCCAGAATTTTGTATTTTTATTAAATGTTTTAAAAAAATACATCCAATGTTGTGCCAGCACTGGCAACATACCATTGTTAATATTATGTTTTAAGATTGTCATTCATTTTATTGCAAGAATAGTTGCCAATGCTGGCCCAGAATTTTGTATTTTTATTAAATGTTTTAAAAAAATACATCCAATGTTGTGCCAGCACTGGCAACATACCAATGTTAATATTATGTTTTAATATTGTAATTCATTTTATTGCAAGAATAGTTGTCAGTGCTGGCCCAGAATTTTGTATTTGTATTAAATGTTTTAAAAAAAGACATCCAATGTTGTGCCAGCACTGGCAACATACCAATGTTAATATTATGTTTTAAGATTGTCATTCATTTTATTGCAAGAATAGTTGCCAATGCTGGCCCAAAATTTTGTATTTTTATTAATTTTTTTTAAAAAAACACATCCAATGTTGTGCCAGCACTGGCAACATACCAATGTTAATATTATGTTTTTAAGATTGTCATTTATTTTATTGCAAGAATAGTTGCCAATGCTGGCCTAGAATTTTGTATTTTTATTAAATTTTTTTAAAAAAATACATCCAATGTTGTTCCAGCACTGGCAACATACCAATGGTAATATTATGTTTTAATATTGTAATTCATTTTATTGCAAGAATAGTTGTCAGTGCTGGCCCAGAATTTTGTATTTGTATTAAATGTTTTAAAAAAAGACATCCAATGTTGTGCCAGCACTGGCAACATACCAATGTTAATATTATGTTTTAAGATTGTCATTCATTTTATTGCAAGAATAGTTGCCAATGCTGGCCCAAAAATTTGTATTTTTATTAATTTTTTTTAAAAAAACACATCCAATGTTGTGCCTGCACTGGCAACATACCAATGTTAATATTATGTTTTAATATTGTAATTGATTTTATTCCAAGAATAGTTGCAAGTGCTGGCCCAAAATTTTGTATTTTAATTAATTTTTTTTAAAAAAACACATCCAATGTTGTGCCAGCACTGGCAACATACCAATGTTAATATTATGTTTTAAGATTGTCATTCATTTTATTGCAAGAATAGTTGCCAATGCAGGCCCAGAATTTTGTATTTTTATTAAATGTTTTAAAAAAATACATCCAATGTTGTGCCAGCACTGGCAACATACCAATGTTAATATTATGTTTTAATATTGTAATTCATTTTATTGCAAGAATAGTTGTCAGTGCTGGCCCAGAATTTTGTATTTGTATTAAATGTTTTAAAAAAAGACATCCAATGTTGTGCCAGCACTGGCAACATACCAATGTTAATATTATGTTTTAAGATTGTCATTCATTTTATTGCAAGAATAGTTGCCAATGCTGGCCCAAAATTTTGTATTTTTATTAATTTTTTTTAAAAAAACACATCCAATGTTGTGCCAGCACTGGCAACATACCAATGTTAATATTATGTTTTTAAGGTTGTCATTTATTTTATTGCAAGAATAGTTGCCAATGCTGGCCATGAATTTTGTATTTTTATTAAATTTTTTTAAAAAAACACATCTAATGTTGTGTCAGCACTGGCAACATACCAATGTTAATATTATGTTTTAATATTGTCATTCCTTTTATTGCAAAAATAGTTGCCAGTGCTGGCCCAAAATTTTGAATTTCTAATAATTTTTTTCAAAAAAACACATCCAATGTTGTGCCAGCACTGGCAACATACCAATGTTAATATTATGTTTTAATATAGTAATTCAATTTATTGCAAGAAAAGTTGACAGTCTGGCCCAAAATTTTGTATTTTTATTAATTTTTTTTAAAAAAACACATCCAATGTTGTGCCAGCACTGGCAACATACCAATGTTAATATTATGTTTTAAGATTGTCACTTATTTTATTGCAAGAATAGTTGCCAATGCGGGCCCAAAATTTTGTATTTTTATTAATTTTTTTTAAAAAAACACATCCAATGTTGTGCCAGCACTGGCAACATACCAATGTTAATATTATGTTTTAATATTGTCATTCATTTTATTGCAAGAATAGTTGTAAGTGCTGGCCCAACATTTTGTATTTTTATTAATTTTTTTTAAAAAAACACATCCAATGTTGTGCCAGCACTAGCAACATACCAATGTTAATATTATGTTTTAATATTGTAATTCATTTTATTGCAAGAATAGTTGTCAGTGCTGGCCCAAAATTTTGTATTTTTTAAATTTTTTTTTAAAAAAACACATCCAATGTTGTGCCAGCACTGGCAACATACCAATGTTAATATTATGTTTTAATATTGTAATTGATTTTATTGCAAGAATAGTTGCAAGTGCTGGCCCAAAATTTTGTATTTTAATTAATTTTTTTTAGAAAACCACATCCAATGTTGTGCCAGCACTGGCAACATACCATTGTTAATATTATGTTTTAAGATTGTCATTCATTTTATTGCAAGAATAGTTGCCAATGCTGGCCCAGAATTTTGTATTTTTATTAAATGTTTTAAAAAAATACATCCAATGTTGTGCCAGCACTGGCAACATACCATTGTTAATATTATGTTTTAAGATTGTCATTCATTTTATTGCAAGAATAGTTGCCAATGCTGGCCCAGAATTTTGTATTTTTATTAAATGTTTTAAAAAAATACATCCAATGTTGTGCCAGCACTGGCAACATACCAATGTTAATATTATGTTTTAATATTGTAATTCATTTTATTGCAAGAATAGTTGTCAGTGCTGGCCCAGAATTTTGTATTTGTATTAAATGTTTTAAAAAAAGACATCCAATGTTGTGCCAGCACTGGCAACATACCAATGTTAATATTATGTTTTAAGATTGTCATTCATTTTATTGCAAGAATAGTTGCCAATGCTGGCCCAAAATTTTGTATTTTTATTAATTTTTTTTAAAAAAACACATCCAATGTTGTGCCAGCACTGGCAACATACCAATGTTAATATTATGTTTTTAAGATTGTCATTTATTTTATTGCAAGAATAGTTGCCAATGCTGGCCTAGAATTTTGTATTTTTATTAAATTTTTTTAAAAAAATACATCCAATGTTGTTCCAGCACTGGCAACATACCAATGGTAATATTATGTTTTAATATTGTAATTCATTTTATTGCAAGAATAGTTGTCAGTGCTGGCCCAGAATTTTGTATTTGTATTAAATGTTTTAAAAAAAGACATCCAATGTTGTGCCAGCACTGGCAACATACCAATGTTAATATTATGTTTTAAGATTGTCATTCATTTTATTGCAAGAATAGTTGCCAATGCTGGCCCAAAAATTTGTATTTTTATTAATTTTTTTTAAAAAAACACATCCAATGTTGTGCCTGCACTGGCAACATACCAATGTTAATATTATGTTTTAATATTGTAATTGATTTTATTCCAAGAATAGTTGCAAGTGCTGGCCCAAAATTTTGTATTTTAATTAATTTTTTTTAAAAAAACACATCCAATGTTGTGCCAGCACTGGCAACATACCAATGTTAATATTATGTTTTAAGATTGTCATTCATTTTATTGCAAGAATAGTTGCCAATGCAGGCCCAGAATTTTGTATTTTTATTAAATGTTTTAAAAAAATACATCCAATGTTGTGCCAGCACTGGCAACATACCAATGTTAATATTATGTTTTAATATTGTAATTCATTTTATTGCAAGAATAGTTGTCAGTGCTGGCCCAGAATTTTGTATTTGTATTAAATGTTTTAAAAAAAGACATCCAATGTTGTGCCAGCACTGGCAACATACCAATGTTAATATTATGTTTTAAGATTGTCATTCATTTTATTGCAAGAATAGTTGCCAATGCTGGCCCAAAATTTTGTATTTTTATTAATTTTTTTTAAAAAAACACATCCAATGTTGTGCCAGCACTGGCAACATACCAATGTTAATATTATGTTTTTAAGATTGTCATTTATTTTATTGCAAGAATAGTTGCCAATGCTGGCCATGAATTTTGTATTTTTATTAAATTTTTTTAAAAAAACACATCTAATGTTGTGTCAGCACTGGCAACATACCAATGTTAATATTATGTTTTAATATTGTCATTCCTTTTATTGCAAAAATAGTTGCCAGTGCTGGCCCAAAATTTTGAATTTCTAATAATTTTTTTTAAAAAAACACATCCAATGTTGTGCCAGCACTGGCAACATACCAATGTTAATATTATGTTTTAAGATTGTCATTCATTTTATTGCAAAAATAGTTGCCAATGCTGGCCCAGAATTTTGTATTTTTATTAAATGTTTTAAAAAAATACATCCAATGTTGTGCCAGCACTGGCAACATACCAATGTTAATATTATGTTTTAATATTGTAATTGATTTTATTGCAAGAATAGTTGCAAGTGCTGGCCCAAAATTTTGTATTTTAATTAATTTTTTTTAAAAAAACACATCCAATGTTGTGCCAGCACTGGCAACATACCAATGTTAATATTATGTTTTAAGATTGTCATTCATTTTATTGCAAGAATAGTTGCCAATCCTGGCCCAAAATTTTGTATTTTTATTAATTTTTTTTAAAAAAACACATCCAATGTTGTGCCAGCACTGGCAACATACCAATGTTAATATTATGTTTTTAAGATTGTCATTTATTTTATTGCAAGAATAGTTGCCAATGCTGGCCTAGAATTTTGTATTTTTATTAAATTTTTTTAAAAAAATACATCCAATGTTGTGCCAGCACTGGCAACATACCAATGTTAATATTATGTTTTAATATTGTAATTCATTTTATTGCAAGAATAGTTGTCAGTGCTGGCCCAGAATTTTGTATTTGTATTAAATGTTTTAAAAAAAGACATCCAATGTTGTGCCAGCACTGGCAACATACCGATGTTAATATTATGTTTTAAGATTGTCATTCATTTTATTGCAAGAATAGTTGCCAATGCTGGCCCAAAATTTTGTATTTTTATTAATTTTTTTTAAAAAAACACATCCAATGTTGTGCCTGCACTGGCAACATACCAATGTTAATATTATGTTTTAACATAGTAATTCAATTTATTGCAAGAAAAGTTGACAGTCTGGCCCTAAATTTTGTATTTTTATTAATTTTTTTTAAAAAAACACATCCAATGTTGTGCGAGCACTGGCAACATACCAATGTTAATATTATGTTTGAAGATTGTCACTTATTCTTTTGCAAGAATAGTTGCCAATGCGGGCCCAAAATTTTGTATTTTTATTAATTTTTTTTAAAAAAACACATCCAATGTTGTGCCAGCACTGACAACATACCAATGTTAATATTATGTTTTAATATTGTAATTCATTTTATTGCAAAAATAGTTGTCAGTGCTGGCCCAAAATTTTGTATTTTTATTAATTTTTTTTAAAAAAACACATCCAATGTTGTGCCAGCACTGGCAACATACCAATGTTAATATTATGTTTTTAAGATTGTCATATATTTTATTGCAAGAATAGTTGCCAATGCTGGCCTAGAATTTTGTATTTTTATTAAATTTTTTTAAAAAAATACATCCAATGTTGTGCCAGCACTGGCAACATACCAATGTTAATATTATGTTTTAATATTGTAATTTATTTTATTGCAAGAATAGTTGTCAGTGCTGGCCCAGAATTTTGTATTTGTATTAAATGTTTTAAAAAAAGACATCCAATGTTGTGCCAGCACTGGCAACATACCAATGTTAATATTATGTTTTAATATTGTAATTGATTTTATTGCAAGAATAGTTGCAAGTGCTGGCCCAAAATTTTGTATTTTAATTAATTTTTTTTAAAAAAACACATCCAATGTTGTGCCAGCACTGGCAACATACCAATGTTAATATTATGTTTTAAGATTGTCATTCATTTTATTGCAAGAATAGTTGCCAATGCTGGCCCAAAATTTTGTATTTTTATTAATTTTTTTTAAAAAAACACATCCAATGTTGTGCCAGCACTGGCAACATACCAATGTTAATATTATGTTTTTAAGATTGTCATTTATTTTATTGCAAGAATAGTTGCCAATGTTGGCCATGAATTTTGTATTTTTATTAAATTTTTTTAAAAAAACACATCTAATGTTGTGTCAGCACTGGCAACATACCAATGTTAATATTATGTTTTAATATTGTCATTCCTTTTATTGCAAAAATAGTTGCCAGTGCTGGCCCAAAATTTTGAATTTCTAATAATTTTTTTTAAAAAAACACATCCAATGTTGTGCCAGCACTGGCAACATACCAATGTTAATATTATGTTTTAAGATTGTCATTCATTTTATTGCAAAAATAGTTGCCAATGCTGGCCCAGAATTTTGTATTTTTATTAAATGTTTTAAAAAAATACATCCAATGTTGTGCCAGCACTGGCAACATACCAATGTTAATATTATGTTTTAATATTGTAATTGATTTTATTGCAAGAATAGTTGCCAGTGCTGGCCCAAAATTTTGAATTTCTAATAATTTTTTTAAAAAAAACACATCCAATGTTGTGCCAGCACTGGCAACATACCAATGTTAATATTATGTTTTAAGATTGTCATTCATTTTATTGCAAAAATAGTTGCCAATGCTGGCCCAGAATTTTGTATTTTTATTAAATGTTTTAAAAAAATACATCCAATGTTGTGCCAGCACTGGCAACATACCAATGTTAATATTATGTTTTAATATTGTAATTCATTTTATTGCAAGAATAGTTGTCAGTGCTGGCCCAGAATTTTGTATTTGTATTAAATGTTTTAAAAAAAGACATCCAATGTTGTGCCAGCACTGGCAACATACCAATGTTAATATTATGTTTTAAGATTGTCATTCATTTTATTGCAAGAATAGTTGCCAATGCTGGCCCAAAATTTTGTATTTTTATTAATTTTTTTTAAAAAAACACATCCAATGTTGTGCCTGCACTGGCAACATACCAATGTTAATATTATGTTTTAACATAGTAATTCAATTTATTGCAAGAAAAGTTGACAGTCTGGCCCTAAATTTTGTATTTTTATTAATTTTTTTTAAAAAAACACATCCAATGTTGTGCGAGCACTGGCAACATACCAATGTTAATATTATGTTTGAAGATTGTCACTTATTCTTTTGCAAGAATAGTTGCCAATGCGGGCCCAAAATTTTGTATTTTTATTAATTTTTTTTAAAAAAAGACATCCAATGTTGTGCCAGCACTGGCAACATACCAATGTTAATATTATGTTTTAAGATTGTCATTCATTTTATTGCAAGAATAGTTGCCAATGCTGGCCCAAAATTTTGTATTTTTATTAATTTTTTTTAAAAAAACACATCCAATGTTGTGCCAGCACTGGCAACATACCAATGTTAATATTATGTTTTTAAGGTTGTCATTTATTTTATTGCAAGAATAGTTGCCAATGCTGGCCATGAATTTTGTATTTTTATTAAATTTTTTTAAAAAAACACATCTAATGTTGTGTCAGCACTGGCAACATACCAATGTTAATATTATGTTTTAATATTGTCATTCCTTTTATTGCAAAAATAGTTGCCAGTGCTGGCCCAAAATTTTGAATTTCTAATAATTTTTTTCAAAAAAACACATCCAATGTTGTGCCAGCACTGGCAACATACCAATGTTAATATTATGTTTTAATATAGTAATTCAATTTATTGCAAGAAAAGTTGACAGTCTGGCCCAAAATTTTGTATTTTTATTAATTTTTTTTAAAAAAACACATCCAATGTTGTGCCAGCACTGGCAACATACCAATGTTAATATTATGTTTTAAGATTGTCACTTATTTTATTGCAAGAATAGTTGCCAATGCGGGCCCAAAATTTTGTATTTTTATTAATTTTTTTTAAAAAAACACATCCAATGTTGTGCCAGCACTGGCAACATACCAATGTTAATATTATGTTTTAATATTGTCATTCATTTTATTGCAAGAATAGTTGTAAGTGCTGGCCCAACATTTTGTATTTTTATTAATTTTTTTTAAAAAAACACATCCAATGTTGTGCCAGCACTAGCAACATACCAATGTTAATATTATGTTTTAATATTGTAATTCATTTTATTGCAAGAATAGTTGTCAGTGCTGGCCCAAAATTTTGTATTTTTTAAATTTTTTTTTAAAAAAACACATCCAATGTTGTGCCAGCACTGGCAACATACCAATGTTAATATTATGTTTTAATATTGTAATTGATTTTATTGCAAGAATAGTTGCAAGTGCTGGCCCAAAATTTTGTATTTTAATTAATTTTTTTTAAAAAACCACATCCAATGTTGTGCCAGCACTGGCAACTTACCAATGTTAATATTATGTTTTAAGATTGTGATTCATTTTATTGCAAAAATAGTTGCCAATGCTGGCCCAGAATTTTGTATTTTTATTAAATGTTTTAAAAAAATACATCCAATGTTGTGCCAGCACTGGCAACATACCAATGTTAATATTATTTTTTAATATTGTAATTCATTTTATTGCAAGAATAGTTGTCAGTGCTGGCCCAGAAATTTGTATTTTTATTAAATGTTTTAAAAAAATACATCCAATGTTGTGCCAGCACTGGCAACATACCAATGTTAATATTATGTTTTAATATTGTAATTCATTTTATTGCAAAAATAGTTGTCAGTGCTGGCCCAAAATTTTGTATTTTTATTAATTTTTTTTAAAAAAACACATCCAATGTTGTGCCAGCACTGGCTACATACCAATGTTAATATTATGTTTTAATATTGTAATTCATTTTATTGCAAGAATAGTTGTCAGTGCTGGCCCAAAATTTTGTATTTTTATTAATTTTTTTTAAAAAAACACATCCAATGTTGTGCCAGCACTGGCAACATACCAATGTTAATATTATGTTTTAAGATTGTCATTCATTTTATTGCAAGAATAGTTGTCAGTGCTGGCCCAAAATTTTGTATTTTTATTAATTTTTTTTAAAAAAACACATCCAATGTTGTGCCAGCACTGGCAACATACCATTGTTAATATTATGTTTTAAGATTGTCATTCATTTTATTGCAAGAATAGTTGCCAATGGTGGCCCAGAATTTTGTATTTTTATTAAATTTTTTAAAAAAATACATCCAATGTTGTGCCAGCACTGGCAACATACCAATGTTAATATTATGTTTTAATATTGTAATTCATTTTATTGCAAGAATAGTTGTCAGTGCTGGCCCAGAATTTTGTATTTGTATTAAATGTTTTAAAAAAAGACATCCAATGTTGTGCCAATACTGGCAACATACCAATGTTAATATTATGTTTTAAGATTGTCATTCATTTTATTGCAAGAATAGTTGCCAATGCTGGCCCAAAATTTTGTATTTTTATTAATTTTTTTTAAAAAAACACATCCAATGTTGTGCCAGCACTGGCAACATACCAATGTTAATATTATGTTTTAAGATTGTCATTCATTTTATTGCAAGAATAGTTGCCAATGCTGGCCCAAAATTTTGTATTTTTATTAATTTTTTTTAAAAAAACACATCCAATGTTGTGCCAGCACTGGCAACATACCAATGTTAATATTATGTTTTAAGATTGTCATTCATTTTATTGCAAGAATAGTTGCCAATGCTGGCCCAAAATTTTGTATTTTTATTAATTTTTTTTAAAAAAACACATCCAATGTTGTGCCTGCACTGGCAACATACCAATGTTAATATTATGTTTTAATATTGTAATTGATTTTATTGCAAGTATAGTTGCACGTGCTGGCCCAAAATTTTGTATTTTAATTAATTTTTTTTAAAAAAACACATCCAATGTTGTGCCAGCACTGGCAACATACCAATGTTAATATTATGTTTTAAGATTGTCATTCATTTTATTGCAAGAATAGTTGCCAATGCAGGCCCAGAATTTTGTATTTTTATTAAATGTTTTAAAAAAATACATCCAATGTTGTGCCAGCACTGGCAACATACCAATGTTAATATTATGTTTTAATATTGTAATTCATTTTATTGCAAGAATAGTTGTCAGTGCTGGCCCAGAATTTTGTATTTGTATTAAATGTTTTAAAAAAAGACATCCAATGTTGTGCCAGCACTGGCAACATACCAATGTTAATATTATGTTTTAAGATTGTCATTCATTTTATTGCAAGAATAGTTGCCAATGCTGGCCCAAAATTTTGTATTTTTATTAATTTTTTTTAAAAAAACACATCCAATGTTGTGCCAGCACTGGCAACATACCAATGTTAATATTATGTTTTTAAGATTGTCATTTATTTTATTGCAAGAATAGTTGCCAATGCTGGCCATGAATTTTGTATTTTTATTAAATTTTTTTAAAAAAACACATCTAATGTTGTGTCAGCACTGGCAACATACCAATGTTAATATTATGTTTTAATATTGTCATTCCTTTTATTGCAAAAATAGTTGCCAGTGCTGGCCCAAAATTTTGAATTTCTAATAATTTTTTTTAAAAAAACACATCCAATGTTGTGCCAGCACTGGCAACATACCAATGTTAATATTATGTTTTAAGATTGTCATTCATTTTATTGCAAAAATAGTTGCCAATGCTGGCCCAGAATTTTGTATTTTTATTAAATGTTTTAAAAAAATACATCCAATGTTGTGCCAGCACTGGCAACATACCAATGTTAATATTATGTTTTAATATTGTAATTGATTTTATTGCAAGAATAGTTGCAAGTGCTGGCCCAAAATTTTGTATTTTAATTAATTTTTTTTAAAAAAACACATCCAATGTTGTGCCAGCACTGGCAACATACCAATGTTAATATTATGTTTTAAGATTGTCATTCATTTAATTGCAAAAATAGTTGCCAATGCTGGCCCACAATTTTGTATTTTTATTAAATGTTTTAAAAAAATACATCCAATGTTGTGCCAGCACTGGCAACATACCAATGTTAATATTATTTTTTAATATTGTAATTCATTTTATTGCAAGAATAGTTGTCAGTGCTGGCCCAGAAATTTGTATTTTTATTAAATGTTTTAAAAAAATACATCCAATGTTGTGCCAGCACTGGCAACATACCAATGTTAATATTATGTTTTAATATTGTAATTCATTTTATTGCAAAAATAGTTGTCAGTGCTGGCCCAAAATTTTGTATTTTTATTAATTTTTTTTAAAAAAACACATCCAATGTTGTGCCAGCACTGGCTACATACCAATGTTAATATTATGTTTTAATATTGTAATTCATTTTATTGCAAGAATAGTTGTCAGTGCTGGCCCAAAATTTTGTATTTTTATTAATTTTTTTTAAAAAAACACATCCAATGTTGTGCCAGCACTGGCAACATACCAATGTCAATATTATGTTTTAATATTGTCATTCATTTTATTGCAAGAATAGTTGTCAGTGCTGGCCCAAAATTTTGTATTTTTATTAATTTTTTTTTAAAAAAACACATCCAATGTTGTGCCAGCACTGGCAACATACCAATGTTAATATTATGTTTTAAGATTGTCATTCATTTTATTGCAAGAATAGTTGCCAATCCTGGTCCAAAATTTTGTATTTTTATTAATTTTTTTTAAAAAAACACATCCAATGTTGTGCCAGCACTGGCAACATACCAATGTTAATATTATGTTTTAATATTGTAATTCATTTTATTGCAAGAATAGTTGTCAGTGCTGGCCCAGAATTTTGTATTTGTATTAAATGTTTTAAAAAAAGACAGCCAATGTTGTGCCAGCACTGGCAACATACCGATGTTAATATTATGTTTTAAGATTGTCATTCATTTTATTGCAAGAATAGTTGCCAATGCTGGCCCAAAATTTTGTATTTTTATTAATTTTTTTTAAAAAAACACATCCAATGTTGTGCCAGCACTGGCAACATACCAATGTTAATATTATGTTTTAATATTGTAATTCATTTTATTGCAAAAATAGTTGTCAGTGCTGGCCCAAAATTTTGTATTTTTATTAATTTTTTTTAAAAAAACACATCCAATGTTGTGCCAGCACTGGCAACATACCAATGTTAATATTATGTTTTTAAGATTGTCATTTATTTTATTGCAAGAATAGTTGCCAATGCTGGCCTAGAATTTTGTATTTTTATTAAATTTTTTTAAAAAAATACATCCAATGTTGTGCCAGCACTGGCAACATACCAATGTTAATATTATGTTTTAATATTGTAATTTATTTTATTGCAAGAATAGTTGTCAGTGCTGGCCCAGAATTTTGTATTTGTATAAAATGTTTTAAAAAAAGACATCCAATGTTGTGCCAGCACTGGCAACATACCAATGTTAATATTATGTTTTAATATTGTCATTCATTTTATTGCAAGAATAGTTGTAAGTGCTGGCCCAACATTTTGTATTTTTATTAATTTTTTTTAAAAAAACACATCCAATGTTGTGCCAGCACTAGCAACATACCAATGTTAATGTTATGTTTCAAGATTGTCATTCATTTTATTGCAAGAATAGTTGTCAGTGCTGGCCCAAAATTTTGTATTTGTATTAAATGTTTTAAAAAAAGACATCCAATGTTGTGCCAGCACTGGCAACATACCGATGTTAATATTATGTTTTAAGATTGTCATTCATTTTATTGCAAGAATAGTTGCCAATGCTGGCCCAACATTTTATATTTTTATTAATTTTTTTTAAAAAAACACATCCAATTTTGTGCCAGCACTGGCAACATACCAATGTTAATATTATGTTTTAAGATTGTCATTTATTTTATTGCAAGAATAGTTGCCAATGCTGGCCCAGAATTTTGTATGTTTATTAAATTTTTTTAAAAAAACACATCCAATGTTGTGTCAGCACTGGCAACATACCAATGTTAATATTATGTTTTAATATTGTCATTCCTTTTATTGCAAAAATAGTTGCCAGTGCTGGCCCAAAATTTTGTATTTCTATTAATTTTTTTTAAAAAAACACATCCAATGTTGTGCCAGCACTGGCAACATACCAATGTTAATATTATGTTTTAATATTGTAATTCATTTTATTGCAAGAATAGTTGTCAGTGCTGGCCCAAAATTTTGTATTTTTATTAATTTTTATTAAAAAAACACATCCAATGTTGTGCCAGCACTGGCAACATACCAATGTTAATATTATGTTTTAATATTGTCATTCATTTTATTGCAAGAATAGTTGTAAGTGCTGGCCCAAAATTTTGTATTTGTATTAATTTTTTTTAAAAAAACACATCCAATGTTGTGCCAGCACTAGCAACATACCAATGTTAATGTTATGTTTCAAGATTGTCATTCATTTTATTGCAAGAATAGTTGTCAGTGCTGGCCCAAAATTTTGTATTTGTATTAAATGTTTTAAAAAAAGACATCCAATGTTGTGCCAGCACTGGCAACATACCGATGTTAATATTATGTTTTAAGATTGTCATTCATTTTATTGCAAGAATAGTTGCCAATGCTGGCCCAACATTTTGTATTTTTATTAATTTTTTTTAAAAAAACACATCCAATTTTGTGCCAGCACTGGCAACATACCAATGTTAATATTATGTTTTAAGATTGTCATTTATTTTATTGCAAGAATAGTTGCCAATGCTGGCCCAGAATTTTGTATGTTTATTAAATTTTTTTAAAAAAACACATCCAATGTTGTGTCAGCACTGGCAACATACCAATGTTAATATTAAGTTTTAATATTGTCATTCCTTTTATTGCAAAAATAGTTGCCAGTGCTGGCCCAAAATTTTGTATTTCTATTAATTTTTTTTAAAAAAACACATCCAATGTTGTGCCAGCACTGGCAACATACCAATGTTAATATTATGTTTTAATATTGTAATTCATTTTATTGCAAGAATAGTTGTCAGTGCTGGCCCAAAATTTTGTATTTTTATTAATTTTTATTAAAAAAACACATCCAATGTTGTGCCAGCACTGGCAACATACCAATGTTAATATTATGTTTTAAGATTGTCATTCATTTTATTAAAAGAATAGTTGCCAATGCTGGCCCAGAATTTTGTATTTTTATTAAATGTTTAAAAAAAATACATCCAATGTTGTGCCAGCACTGGCAACATACCAATGTTAATATTATGTTTTAATATTGTAATTCATTTTATTGCAAGAATAGTTGTCAGTGCTGGCCCAAAATTTTGTATTTTTATTAATTTTTTTTAAAAAAACACATCCAATGTTGTGCCAGCACTGGCAACATACCAATGTTAATATTATGTTTTTAAGATTGTCATTCATTTTATTGCAAGAATAGTTGCCAATGCTGGCCCAGAATTTTGTATTTTTATTAAATTTTTTTAAAAAAACACATCCAATGTTGTGTCAGCACTGGCAACATACCAATGTTAATATTATGTTTTAATATTGTAATTCATTTTATTGCAAGAATAAATGTCAGTGCTGGCCCAGAATTTTGTATTTGTATTAAATGTTTTAAAAAAAGACATCCAATGTTGTGTCAGCACTGGCAACATACCAATGTTAATATTATGTTTTAATATTGTCATTCCTTTTATTGCAAAAATAGTTGCCAGTGCTGGCCCAAAATTTTGTATTTCTATTAATTTTTTTTAAAAAAACACATCCAATGTTGTGCCAGCACTGGCAACATACCAATGTTAATATTATGTTTTAATATTGTAATTCATTTTATTGCAAGAATAGTTGTCAGTGCTGGCCCAAAATTTTGTATTTTTATTAATTTTTATTAAAAAAACACATCCAATGTTGTGCCAGCACTGGCAACATACCAATGTTAATATTATGTTTTAAGATTGTCATTCATTTTATTAAAAGAATAGTTGCCAATGCTGGCCCAGAATTTTGTATTTTTATTAAATGTTTAAAAAAAATACATCCAATGTTGTGCCAGCACTGGCAACATACCAATGTTAATATTATGTTTTAATATTGTAATTCATTTTATTGCAAGAATAGTTGTCAGTGCTGGCCCAAAATTTTGTATTTTTATTAATTTTTTTTAAAAAAACACATCCAATGTTGTGCCAGCACTGGCAACATACCAATGTTAATATTATGTTTTTAAGATTGTCATTCATTTTATTGCAAGAATAGTTGCCAATGCTGGCCCAGAATTTTGTATTTTTATTAAATTTTTTTAAAAAAACACATCCAATGTTGTGTCAGCACTGGCAACATACCAATGTTAATATTATGTTTTAATATTGTAATTCATTTTATTGCAAGAATAAATGTCAGTGCTGGCCCAGAATTTTGTATTTGTATTAAATGTTTTAAAAAAAGACATCCAATGTTGTGCCAGCACTGGCAACATACCAATGTTAATGTTATGTTTCAAGATTGTCATTCATTTTATTGCAAGAATAGTTGTAAGTGCTGGCCCAACATTTTGTATTTTTATTAATTTTTTTTAAAAAAACACATCCAATGTTGTGCCAGCACTAGCAACATACCAATGTTAATGTTATGTTTCAAGATTGTCATTCATTTTATTGCAAGAATAGTTGTCAGTGCTGGCCCAAAATTTTGTATTTGTATTAAATGTTTTAAAAAAAGACATCCAATGTTGTGCCAGCACTGGCAACATACCGATGTTAATATTATGTTTTAAGATTGTCATTCATTTTATTGCAAGAATAGTTGCCAATGCTGGCCCAACATTTTGTATTTTTATTAATTTTTTTTAAAAAAACACATCCAATTTTGTGCCAGCACTGGCAACATACCAATGTTAATATTATGTTTTAAGATTGTCATTTATTTTATTGCAAGAATAGTTGCCAATGCTGGCCCAGAATTTTGTATGTTTATTAAATTTTTTTAAAAAAACACATCCAATGTTGTGTCAGCACTGGCAACATACCAATGTTAATATTATGTTTTAATATTGTCATTCCTTTTATTGCAAAAATAGTTGCCAGTGCTGGCCCAAAATTTTGTATTTCTATTAATTTTTTTTAAAAAAACACATCCAATGTTGTGCCAGCACTGGCAACATACCAATGTTAATATTATGTTTTAATATTGTAATTCATTTTATTGCAAGAATAGTTGTCAGTGCTGGCCCAAAATTTTGTATTTTTATTAATTTTTATTAAAAAAACACATCCAATGTTGTGCCAGCACTGGCAACATACCAATGTTAATATTATGTTTTAAGATTGTCATTCATTTTATTAAAAGAATAGTTGCCAATGCTGGCCCAGAATTTTGTATTTTTATTAAATGTTTAAAAAAAATACATCCAATGTTGTGCCAGCACTGGCAACATACCAATGTTAATATTATGTTTTAATATTGTAATTCATTTTATTGCAAGAATAGTTGTCAGTGCTGGCCCAAAATTTTGTATTTTTATTAATTTTTTTTAAAAAAACACATCCAATGTTGTGCCAGCACTGGCAACATACCAATGTTAATATTATGTTTTTAAGATTGTCATTCATTTTATTGCAAGAATAGTTGCCAATGCTGGCCCAGAATTTTGTATTTTTATTAAATTTTTTTAAAAAAACACATCCAATGTTGTGTCAGCACTGGCAACATACCAATGTTAATATTATGTTTTAATATTGTAATTCATTTTATTGCAAGAATAAATGTCAGTGCTGGCCCAGAATTTTGTATTTGTATTAAATGTTTTAAAAAAAGACATCCAATGTTGTGCCAGCACTGGCAAGATACCAATGTTAATATTATGTTTTAAGATTGTCATTCATTTTATTGCAAGAATAGTTGCCAATGCTGGCCCAAAATTTTGTATTTTTATTAATTTTTTTAAAAAAACACATCCAATGTTGTGCCAGCACTGGCAACATACCAATGTTAATATTATGTTTTTAAGGTTGTCATTTATTTTATTGCAAGAATAGTTGCCAATGCTGGCCATGAATTTTGTATTTTTATTAAATTTTTTTAAAAAAACACATCTAATGTTGTGTCAGCACTGGCAACATACCAATGTTAATATTATGTTTTAATATTGTCATTCCTTTTATTGCAAAAATAGTTGCCAGTGCTGGCCCAAAATTTTGAATTTCTAATAATTTTTTTCAAAAAAAGACATCCAATGTTGTGCCAGCACTGGCAACATACCAATGTTAATATTATGTTTTAATATTGTCATTCATTTTATTGCAAGAATAGTTGTAAGTGCTGGCCCAACATTTTGTATTTTTATTAATTTTTTTTAAAAAAACACATCCAATGTTGTGCCAGCACTAGCAACATACCAATGTTAATGTTATGTTTCAAGATTGTCATTCATTTTATTGCAAGAATAGTTGTCAGTGCTGGCCCAAAATTTTGTATTTGTATTAAATGTTTTAAAAAAAGACATCCAATGTTGTGCCAGCACTGGCAACATACCGATGTTAATATTATGTTTTAAGATTGTCATTCATTTTATTGCAAGAATAGTTGCCAATGCTGGCCCAACATTTTGTATTTTTATTAATTTTTTTTAAAAAAACACATCCAATTTTGTGCCAGCACTGGCAACATACCAATGTTAATATTATGTTTTAAGATTGTCATTTATTTTATTGCAAGAATAGTTGCCAATGCTGGCCCAGAATTTTGTATGTTTATTAAATTTTTTTAAAAAAACACATCCAATGTTGTGTCAGCACTGGCAACATACCAATGTTAATATTATGTTTTAATATTGTCATTCCTTTTATTGCAAAAATAGTTGCCAGTGCTGGCCCAAAATTTTGTATTTCTATTAATTTTTTTTAAAAAAACACATCCAATGTTGTGCCAGCACTGGCAACATACCAATGTTAATATTATGTTTTAATATTGTAATTCATTTTATTGCAAGAATAGTTGTCAGTGCTGGCCCAAAATTTTGTATTTTTATTAATTTTTATTAAAAAAACACATCCAATGTTGTGCCAGCACTGGCAACATACCAATGTTAATATTATGTTTTAAGATTGTCATTCATTTTATTAAAAGAATAGTTGCCAATGCTGGCCCAGAATTTTGTATTTTTATTAAATGTTTAAAAAAAATACATCCAATGTTGTGCCAGCACTGGCAACATACCAATGTTAATATTATGTTTTAATATTGTAATTCATTTTATTGCAAGAATAGTTGTCAGTGCTGGCCCAAAATTTTGTATTTTTATTAATTTTTTTTAAAAAAACACATCCAATGTTGTGCCAGCACTGGCAACATACCAATGTTAATATTATGTTTTTAAGATTGTCATTCATTTTATTGCAAGAATAGTTGCCAATGCTGGCCCAGAATTTTGTATTTTTATTAAATTTTTTTAAAAAAACACATCCAATGTTGTGTCAGCACTGGCAACATACCAATGTTAATATTATGTTTTAATATTGTAATTCATTTTATTGCAAGAATAAATGTCAGTGCTGGCCCAGAATTTTGTATTTGTATTAAATGTTTTAAAAAAAGACATCCAATGTTGTGCCAGCACTGGCAACATACCAATGTTAATATTATGTTTTAAGATTGTCATTCATTTTATTGCAAGAATAGTTGCCAATGCTGGCCCAAAATTTTGTATTTTTATTAATTTTTTTTAAAAAAACACATCCAATGTTGTGCCAGCACTGGCAACATACCAATGTTAATATTATGTTTTTAAGGTTGTCATTTATTTTATTGCAAGAATAGTTGCCAATGCTGGCCATGAATTTTTTATTTTTATTAAATTTTTTTAAAAAAACACATCTAATGTTGTGTCAGCACTGGCAACATACCAATGTTAATATTATGTTTTAATATTGTCATTCCTTTTATTGCAAAAATAGTTGCCAGTGCTGGCCCAAAATTTTGAATTTCTAATAATTTTTTTCAAAAAAACACATCCAATGTTGTGCCAGCACTGGCAACATACCAATGTTAATATTATGTTTTAATATAGTAATTCAATTTATTGCAAGAAAAGTTGACAGTCTGGCCCAAAATTTTGTATTTTTATTAATTTTTTTTAAAAAAACACATCCAATGTTGTGCCAGCACTGGCAACATACCAATGTTAATATTATGTTTTAATATTGTAATTGATTTTATTGCAAGAATAGTTGCAAGTGCTGGCCCAAAATTTTGTATTTTAATTAATTTTTTTTAAAAAACCACATCCAATGTTGTGCCAGCACTGGCAACATACCAATGTTAATATTATGTTTTAAGATTGTGATTCATTTTATTGCAAAAATAGTTGCCAATGCTGGCCCAGAATTTTGTATTTTTATTAAATGTTTTAAAAAAATACATCCAATGTTGTGCCAGCACTGGCAACATACCAATGTTAATATTATTTTTTAATATTGTAATTCATTTTATTGCAAGAATAGTTGTCAGTGCTGGCCCAGAAATTTGTATTTTTATTAAATGTTTTAAAAAAATACATCCAATGTTGTGCCAGCACTGGCAACATACCAATGTTAATATTATGTTTTAATATTGTAATTCATTTTATTGCAAAAATAGTTGTCAGTGCTGGCCCAAAATTTTGTATTTTTATTAATTTTTTTTAAAAAAACACATCCAATGTTGTGCCAGCACTGGCTACATACCAATGTTAATATTATGTTTTAATATTGTAATTCATTTTATTGCAAGAATAGTTGTCAGTGCTGGCCCAAAATTTTGTATTTTTATTAATTTTTTTTTAAAAAAACACATCCAATGTTGTGCCAGCACTGGCAACATACCATTGTTAATATTATGTTTTAAGATTGTCATTCATTTTATTGCAAGAATAGTTGCCAATGCTGGCCCAGAATTTTGTATTTTTATTAAATGTTTTAAAAAAATACATCCAATGTTGTGCCAGCACTGGCAACATACCAATGTTAATATTATGTTTTTAAGATTGTCATTTATTTTATTGCAAGAATAGTTGCCAATGCTGGCCTAGAATTTTGTATTTTTATTAAATTTTTTTAAAAAAATACATCCAATGTTGTGCCAGCACTGGCAACATACCAATGTTAATATTATGTTTTAATATTGTAATTCATTTTATTGCAAGAATAGTTGTCAGTGCTGGCCCAGAATTTTGTATTTGTATTAAATGTTTTAAAAAAAGACATCCAATGTTGTGCCAATACTGGCAACATACCAATGTTAATATTATGTTTTAAGATTGTCATTCATTTTATTGCAAGAATAGTTGCCAATGCTGGCCCAAAATTTTGTATTTTTATTAATTTTTTTTAAAAAAACACATCCAATGTTGTGCCAGCACTGGCAACATACCAATGTTAATATTATGTTTTTAAGATTGTCATTTATTTTATTGCAAGAATAGTTGCCAATGCTGGCCTAGAATTTTGTATTTTTATTAAATTTTTTTAAAAAAATACATCCAATGTTGTGCCAGCACTGGCAACATACCAATGGTAATATTATGTTTTAATATTGTAATTCATTTTATTGCAAGAATAGTTGTCAGTGCTGGCCCAGAATTTTGTATTTGTATTAAATGTTTTAAAAAAAGACATCCAATGTTGTGCCAGCACTGGCAACATACCAATGTTAATATTATGTTTTAAGATTGTCATTCATTTTATTGCAAGAATAGTTGCCAATGCTGGCCCAAAATTTTGTATTTTTATTAATTTTTTTTAAAAAAACACATCCAATGTTGTGCCTGCACTGGCAACATACCAATGTTAATATTATGTTTTAATATTGTAATTGATTTTATTGCAAGTATAGTTGCACGTGCTGGCCCAAAATTTTGTATTTTAATTAATTTTTTTTAAAAAAACACATCCAATGTTGTGCCAGCACTGGCAACATACCAATGTTAATATTATGTTTTAATATTGTAATTCATTTTATTGCAAGAATAGTTGTCAGTGCTGGCCCAGAATTTTGTATTTGTATTAAATGTTTTAAAAAAAGACATCCAATGTTGTGCCAGCACTGGCAACATACCAATGTTAATATTATGTTTTAAGATTGTCATTCATTTTATTGCAAGAATAGTTGTCAGTGCTGGCCCAGAATTTTGTATTTGTATTAAATGTTTTAAAAAAAGACATCCAATGTTGTGCCAGCACTGGCAACATACCAATGTTAATATTATGTTTTAATATTGTCATTCATTTTATTGCAAGAATAGTTGTAAGTGCTGGCCCAACATTTTGTATTTTTATTAATTTTTTTTAAAAAAACACATCCAATGTTGTGCCAGCACTAGCAACATACCAATGTTAATATTATGTTTTAATATTGTAATTCATTTTATTGCAAGAATAGTTGTCAGTGCTGGCCCAAAATTTTGTATTTTTTAAATTTTTTTTTAAAAAAACACATCCAATGTTGTGCCAGCACTGGCAACATACCAATGTTAATATTATGTTTTAATATTGTAATTGATTTTATTGCAAGAATAGTTGCAAGTGCTGGCCCAAAATTTTGTATTTTAATTAATTTTTTTTAAAAAACCACATCCAATGTTGTGCCAGCACTGGCAACATACCAATGTTAATATTATGTTTTAAGATTGTGATTCATTTTATTGCAAAAATAGTTGCCAATGCTGGCCCAGAATTTTGTATTTTTATTAAATGTTTTAAAAAAATACATCCAATGTTGTGCCAGCACTGGCAACATACCAATGTTAATATTATTTTTTAATATTGTAATTCATTTTATTGCAAGAATAGTTGTCAGTGCTGGCCCAGAAATTTGTATTTTTATTAAATGTTTTAAAAAAATACATCCAATGTTGTGCCAGCACTGGCAACATACCAATGTTAATATTATGTTTTAATATTGTAATTCATTTTATTGCAAAAATAGTTGTCAGTGCTGGCCCAAAATTTTGTATTTTTATTAATTTTTTTTAAAAAAACACATCCAATGTTGTGCCAGCACTGGCAACATACCAATGTTAATATTATGTTTTAATATTGTAATTCATTTTATTGCAAAAATAGTTGTCAGTGCTGGCCCAAAATTTTGTATTTTTATTAATTTTTTTTTAAAAAAACACATCCAATGTTGTGCCAGCACTGGCAACATACCATTGTTAATATTATGTTTTAAGATTGTCATTCATTTTATTGCAAGAATAGTTGCCAATGCTGGCCCAGAATTTTGTATTTTTATTAAATGTTTTAAAAAAATACATCCAATGTTGTGCCAGCACTGGCAACATACCAATGTTAATATTATGTTTTTAAGATTGTCATTTATTTTATTGCAAGAATAGTTGCCAATGCTGGCCTAGAATTTTGTATTTTTATTAAATTTTTTTAAAAAAATACATCCAATGTTGTGCCAGCACTGGCAACATACCAATGTTAATATTATGTTTTAATATTGTAATTCATTTTATTGCAAGAATAGTTGTCAGTGCTGGCCCAGAATTTTGTATTTGTATTAAATGTTTTAAAAAAAGACATCCAATGTTGTGCCAATACTGGCAACATACCAATGTTAATATTATGTTTTAAGATTGTCATTCATTTTATTGCAAGAATAGTTGCCAATGCTGGCCCAAAATTTTGTATTTTTATTAATTTTTTTTAAAAAAACACATCCAATGTTGTGCCAGCACTGGCAACATACCAATGTTAATATTATGTTTTTAAGATTGTCATTTATTTTATTGCAAGAATAGTTGCCAATGCTGGCCTAGAATTTTGTATTTTTATTAAATTTTTTTAAAAAAATACATCCAATGTTGTGCCAGCACTGGCAACATACCAATGGTAATATTATGTTTTAATATTGTAATTCATTTTATTGCAATAATAGTTGTCAGTGCTGGCCCAGAATTTTGTATTTGTATTAAATGTTTTAAAAAAAGACATCCAATGTTGTGCCAGCACTGGCAACATACCAATGTTAATATTATGTTTTAAGATTGTCATTCATTTTATTGCAAGAATAGTTGCCAATGCTGGCCCAAAATTTTGTATTTTTATTAATTTTTTTTAAAAAAACACATCCAATGTTGTGCCTGCACTGGCAACATACCAATGTTAATATTATGTTTTAATATTGTAATTGATTTTATTGCAAGTATAGTTGCACGTGCTGGCCCAAAATTTTGTATTTTAATTAATTTTTTTTAAAAAAACACATCCAATGTTGTGCCAGCACTGGCAACATACCAATGTTAATATTATGTTTTAAGATTGTCATTCATTTTATTGCAAGAATAGTTGCCAATGCAGGCCCAGAATTTTGTATTTTTATTAAATGTTTTAAAAAAATACATCCAATGTTGTGCCAGCACTGGCAACATACCAATGTTAATATTATGTTTTAATATTGTAATTCATTTTATTGCAAGAATAGTTGTCAGTGCTGGCCCAGAATTTTGTATTTGTATTAAATGTTTTAAAAAAAGACATCCAATGTTGTGCCAGCACTGGCAACATACCAATGTTAATATTATGTTTTAAGATTGTCATTCATTTTATTGCAAGAATAGTTGCCAATGCTGGCCCAAAATTTTGTATTTTGATTAATTTTTTTTAAAAAACACATCCAATGTTGTGCCAGCACTGGCAACATACCAATGTTAATATTATGTTTTTAAGATTGTCATTTATTTTATTGCAAGAATAGTTGCCAATGCTGGCCATGAATTTTGTATTTTTATTAAATTTTTTTAAAAAAACACATCTAATGTTGTGTCAGCACTGGCAACATACCAATGTTAATATTATGTTTTAATATTGTCATTCCTTTTATTGCAAAAATAGTTGCCAGTGCTGGCCCAAAATTTTGAATTTCTAATAATTTTTTTTAAAAAAACACATCCAATGTTGTGCCAGCACTGGCAACATACCAATGTTAATCTTATGTTTTAAGATTGTCATTCATTTTATTGCAAAAATAGTTGCCAATGCTGGCCCAGAATTTTGTATTTTTATTAAATGTTTTAAAAAAATACATCCAATGTTGTGCCAGCACTGGCAACATACCAATGTTAATATTATGTTTTAATATTGTAATTGATTTTATTGCAAGAATAGTTGCAAGTGCTGGCCCAAAATTTTGTATTTTAATTAATTTTTTTTAAAAAAACACATCCAATGTTGTGCCAGCACTGGCAACATACCAATGTTAATATTATGTTTTAAGATTGTCATTCATTTTATTGCAAAAATAGTTGCCAATGCTGGCCCACAATTTTGTATTTTTATTAAATGTTTTAAAAAAATACATCCAATGTTGTGCCAGCACTGGCAACATACCAATGTTAATATTATTTTTTAATATTGTAATTCATTTTATTGCAAGAATAGTTGTCAGTGCTGGCCCAGAAATTTGTATTTTTATTAAATGTTTTAAAAAAATACATCCAATGTTGTGCCAGCACTGGCAACATACCAATGTTAATATTATGTTTTAATATTGTAATTCATTTTATTGCAAAAATAGTTGTCAGTGCTGGCCCAAAATTTTGTATTTTTATTAATTTTTTTTAAAAAAACACATCCAATGTTGTGCCAGCACTGGCTACATACCAATGTTAATATTATGTTTTAATATTGTAATTCATTTTATTGCAAGAATAGTTGTCAGTGCTGGCCCAAAATTTTGTATTTTTATTAATTTTTTTTAAAAAAACACATCCAATGTTGTGCCAGCACTGGCAACATACCAATGTCAATATTATGTTTTAATATTGTCATTCATTTTATTGCAAGAATAGTTGTCAGTGCTGGCCCAAAATTTTGTATTTTTATTAATTTTTTTTTAAAAAAACACATCCAATGTTGTGCCAGCATTGGCAACATACCAATGTTAATATTATGTTTTCAGATTGTCATTCATTTTATTGCAAGAATAGTTGCCAATCCTGGTCCAAAATTTTGTATTTTTATTAATTTTTTTTAAAAAAACACATCCAATGTTGTGCCAGCACTGGCAACATACCAATGTTAATATTATGTTTTTAAGATTGTCATTTATTTTATTGCAAGAATAGTTGCCAATGCTGGCCTAGAATTTTGTATTTTTATTAAATGTTTTAAAAAAAGACATCCAATGTTGTGCCAGCACTGGCAACATACCGATGTTAATATTATGTTTTAAGATTGTCATTCATTTTATTGCAAGAATAGTTGCCAATGCTGGCCCAAAATTTTGTATTTTTATTAATTTTTTTTAAAAAAACACATCCAATGTTGTGCCTGCACTGGCAACATACCAATGTTAATATTATGTTTTAATATTGTAATTGATTTTATTGCAAGTATAGTTGCACGTGCTGGCCCAAAATTTTGTATTTTAATTAATTTTTTTTAAAAAAACACATCCAATGTTGTGCCAGCACTGGCAACATACCAATGTTAATATTATGTTTTAATATTGTAATTCATTTTATTGCAAGAATAGTTGTCAGTGCTGGCCCAGAATTTTGTATTTGTATTAAATGTTTTAAAAAAAGACATCCAATGTTGTGCCAGCACTGGCAACATACTAATGTTAATATTATGTTTTAAGATTGTCATTCATTTTATTGCAAGAATAGTTGTCAGTGCTGGCCCAGAATTTTGTATTTGTATTAAATGTTTTAAAAAAAGACATCCAATGTTGTGCCAGCACTGGCAACATACCAATGTTAATATTATGTTTTAATATTGTCATTCATTTTATTGCAAGAATAGTTGTAAGTGCTGGCCCAACATTTTGTATTTTTATTAATTTTTTTTAAAAAAACACATCCAATGTTGTGCCAGCACTAGCAACATACCAATGTTAATATTATGTTTTAATATTGTAATTCATTTTATTGCAAGAATAGTTGTCAGTGCTGGCCCAAAATTTTGTATTTTTTAAATTTTTTTTTAAAAAAACACATCCAATGTTGTGCCAGCACTGGCAACATACCAATGTTAATATTATGTTTTAATATTGTAATTGATTTTATTGCAAGAATAGTTGCAAGTGCTGGCCCAAAATTTTGTATTTTAATTAATTTTTTTTAAAAAACCACATCCAATGTTGTGCCAGCACTGGCAACATACCAATGTTAATATTATGTTTTAAGATTGTGATTCATTTTATTGCAAAAATAGTTGCCAATGCTGGCCCAGAATTTTGTATTTTTATTAAATGTTTTAAAAAAATACATCCAATGTTGTGCCAGCACTGGCAACATACCAATGTTAATATTATTTTTTAATATTGTAATTCATTTTATTGCAAGAATAGTTGTCAGTGCTGGCCCAGAAATTTGTATTTTTATTAAATGTTTTAAAAAAATACATCCAATGTTGTGCCAGCACTGGAAACATACCAATGTTAATATTATGTTTTAATATTGTAATTCATTTTATTGCAAAAATAGTTGTCAGTGCTGGCCCAAAATTTTGTATTTTTATTAATTTTTTTTAAAAAAACACATCCAATGTTGTGCCAGCACTGGCTACATACCAATGTTAATATTATGTTTTAATATTGTAATTCATTTTATTGCAAGAATAGTTGTCAGTGCTGGCCCAAAATTTTGTATTTTTATTAATTTTTTTTAAAAAAACACATCCAATGTTGTGCCAGCACTGGCAACATACCAATGTTAATATTATGTTTTAAGATTGTCATTCATTTTATTGCAAGAATAGTTGTCAGTGCTGGCCCAAAATTTTGTATTTTTATTAATTTTTTTTTAAAAAAACACATCCAATGTTGTGCCAGCACTGGCAACATACCATTGTTAATATTATGTTTTAAGATTGTCATTCATTTTATTGCAAGAATAGTTGCCAATGCTGGCCCAGAATTTTGTATTTTTATTTTTTTTTTTAAAAAAATACATCCAATGTTGTGCCAGCACTGGCAACATACCAATGTTAATATTATGTTTTTAAGATTGTCATTTATTTTATTGCAAGAATAGTTGCCAATGCTGGCCTAGAATTTTGTATTTTTATTAAATTTTTTTAAAAAAATACATCCAATGTTGTGCCAGCACTGGCAACATACCAATGTTAATATTATGTTTTAATATTGTAATTCATTTTATTGCAAGAATAGTTGTCAGTGCTGGCCCAGAATTTTGTATTTGTATTAAATGTTTTAAAAAAAGACATCCAATGTTGTGCCAATACTGGCAACATACCAATGTTAATATTATGTTTTAAGATTGTCATTCATTTTATTGCAAGAATAGTTGCCAATGCTGGCCCAAAATTTTGTATTTTTATTAATTTTTTTTAAAAAAACACATCCAATGTTGTGCCAGCACTGGCTACATACCAATGTTAATATTATGTTTTAATATTGTAATTCATTTTATTGCAAGAATAGTTGTCAGTGCTGGCCCAAAATTTTGTATTTTTATTAATTTTTTTTAAAAAAACACATCCAATGTTGTGCCAGCACTGGCAACATACCAATGTCAATATTATGTTTTAATATTGTCATTCATTTTATTGCAAGAATAGTTGTCAGTGCTGGCCCAAAATTTTGTATTTTTATTAATTTTTTTTTAAAAAAACACATCCAATGTTGTGCCAGCATTGGCAACATACCAATGTTAATATTATGTTTTAAGATTGTCATTCATTTTATTGCAAGAATAGTTGCCAATCCTGGTCCAAAATTTTGTATTTTTATTAATTTTTTTTAAAAAAACACATCCAATGTTGTGCCAGCACTGGCAACATACCAATGTTAATATTATGTTTTAATATTGTCATTCCTTTTATTGCAAAAATAGTTGCCAGTGCTGGCCCAAAATTTTGAATTTCTAATAATTTTTTTTAAAAAAACACATCCAATGTTGTGCCAGCACTGGCAACATACCAATGTTAATCTTATGTTTTAAGATTGTCATTCATTTTATTGCAAAAATAGTTGCCAATGCTGGCCCAGAATTTTGTATTTTTATTAAATGTTTTAAAAAAATACATCCAATGTTGTGCCAGCACTGGCAACATACCAATGTTAATATTATGTTTTAATATTGTAATTGATTTTATTGCAAGAATAGTTGCAAGTGCTGGCCCAAAATTTTGTATTTTAATTAATTTTTTTTAAAAAAACACATCCAATGTTGTGCCAGCACTGGCAACATAACAATGTTAATATTATTTTTTAAGATTGTCATTCATTTTATTGCAAAAATAGTTGCCAATGCTGGCCCACAATTTTGTATTTTTATTAAATGTTTTAAAAAAATACATCCAATGTTGTGCCAGCACTGGCAACATACCAATGTTAATATTATTTTTTAATATTGTAATTCATTTTATTGCAAGAATAGTTGTCAGTGCTGGCCCAGAAATTTGTATTTTTATTAAATGTTTTAAAAAAATACATCCAATGTTGTGCCAGCACTGGCAACATACCAATGTTAATATTATGTTTTAATATTGTAATTCATTTTATTGCAAAAATAGTTGTCAGTGCTGGCCCAAAATTTTGTATTTTTATTAATTTTTTTTAAAAAAACACATCCAATGTTGTGCCAGCACTGGCTACATACCAATGTTAATATTATGTTTTAATATTGTAATTCATTTTATTGCAAGAATAGTTGTCAGTGCTGGCCCAAAATTTTGTATTTTTATTAATTTTTTTTAAAAAAACACATCCAATGTTGTGCCAGCACTGGCAACATACCAATGTCAATATTATGTTTTAATATTGTCATTCATTTTATTGCAAGAATAGTTGTCAGTGCTGGCCCAAAATTTTGTATTTTTATTAATTTTTTTTTAAAAAAACACATCCAATGTTGTGCCAGCATTGGCAACATACCAATGTTAATATTATGTTTTAAGATTGTCATTCATTTTATTGCAAGAATAGTTGCCAATGCTGGCCTAGAATTTTGTATTTTTATTAAATGTTTTAAAAAAAGACATCCAATGTTGTGCCAGCACTGGCAACATACCGATGTTAATATTATGTTTTAAGATTGTCATTCATTTTATTGCAAGAATAGTTGCCAATGCTGGCCCAAAATTTTGTATTTTTATTAATTTTTTTTAAAAAAACACATCCAATGTTGTGCCTGCACTGGCAACATACCAATGTTAATATTATGTTTTAACATAGTAATTCAATTTATTGCAAGAAAAGTTGACAGTCTGGCCCTAAATTTTGTATTTTTATTAATTTTTTTTAAAAAAACACATCCAATGTTGTGCGAGCACTGGCAACATACCAATGTTAATATTATGTTTGAAGATTGTCACTTATTCTTTTGCAAGAATAGTTGCCAATGCGGGCCCAAAATTTTGTATTTTTATTAATTTTTTTTAAAAAAACACATCCAATGTTGTGCCAGCACTGGCAACATACCAATGTTAATATTATGTTTTAATATTGTAATTCATTTTATTGCAAAAATAGTTGTCAGTGCTGGCCCAAAATTTTGTATTTTTATTAATTTTTTTTAAAAAAACACATCCAATGTTGTGCCAACACTGGCAACATACCAATGTTAATATTATGTTTTTAAGATTGTCATTTATTTTATTGCAAGAATAGTTGCCAATGCTGGCCTAGAATTTTGTATTTTTATTAAATTTTTTTAAAAAAATACATCCAATGTTGTGCCAGCACTGGCAACATACCAATGTTAATATTATGTTTTAATATTGTAATTTATTTTATTGCAAGAATAGTTGTCAGTGCTGGCCCAGAATTTTGTATTTGTATTAAATGTTTTAAAAAAAGACATCCAATGTTGTGCCAGCACTGGCAACATACCAATGTTAATATTATGTTTTAATATTGTCATTCATTTTATTGCAAGAATAGTTGTAAGTGCTGGCCCAACATTTTGTATTTTTATTAATTTTTTTTAAAAAAATACATCCAATGTTGTGCCAGCACTAGCAACATACCAATGTTAATGTTATGTTTCAAGATTGTCATTCATTTTATTGCAAGAATAGTTGTCAGTGCTGGCCCAAAATTTTGTATTTTTTAAATTTTTTTTTAAAAAAACACATCCAATGTTGTGCCAGCACTGGCAACATACCAATGTTAATATTATGATTTAATATTGTAATTGATTTTATTGCAAGAATAGTTGCAAGTGCTGGCCCAAAATTTTGTATTTTAATTAATTTTTTTTAAAAAAACACATCCAATGTTGTGCCAGCACTGGCAACATACCAATGTTAATATTATGTTTTAAGATTGTCATTCATTTTATTGCAAGAATAGTTGCCAATGCTGGCCCAAAATTTTGTATTTTTATTAATTTTTTTTAAAAAAACACATCCAATGTTGTGCCAGCACTGGCAACATACCAATGTTAATATTATGTTTTTAAGATTGTCATTTATTTTATTGCAAGAATAGTTGCCAATGTTGGCCATGAATTTTGTATTTTTATTAAATTTTTTTAAAAAAACACATCTAATGTTGTGTCAGCACTGGCAACATACCAATGTTAATATTATGTTTTAATATTGTCATTCCTTTTATTGCAAAAATAGTTGCCAGTGCTGGCCCAAAATTTTGAATTTCTAATAATTTTTTTTAAAAAAACACATCCAATGTTGTGCCAGCACTGGCAACATACCAATGTTAATATTATGTTTTAATATTGTAATTGATTTTATTGCAAGAATAGTTGCAAGTGCTGGCCCAAAATTTTGTATTTTAATTAATTTTTTTTAAAAAACCACATCCAATGTTGTGCCAGCACTGGCAACATACCAATGTTAATATTATGTTTTAAGATTGTCATTCATTTTATTGCAAAAATAGTTGCCAATGCTGGCCCACAATTTTGTATTTTTATTAAATGTTTTAAAAAAATACATCCAATGTTGTGCCAGCACTGGCAACATACCAATGTTAATATTATTTTTTAATATTGTAATTCATTTTATTGCAAGAATAGTTGTCAGTGCTGGCCCAGAAATTTGTATTTTTATTAAATGTTTTAAAAAAATACATCCAATGTTGTGCCAGCACTGGCAACATACCAATGTTAATATTATGTTTTAATATTGTAATTCATTTTATTGCAAAAATAGTTGTCAGTGCTGGCCCAAAATTTTGTATTTTTATTAATTTTTTTTAAAAAAACACATCCAATGTTGTGCCAGCACTGGCTACATACCAATGTTAATATTATGTTTTAATATTGTAATTCATTTTATTGCAAGAATAGTTGTCAGTGCTGGCCCAAAATTTTGTATTTTTATTAATTTTTTTTAAAAAAACACATCCAATGTTGTGCCAGCACTGGCAACATACCAATGTCAATATTATGTTTTAATATTGTCATTCATTTTATTGCAAGAATAGTTGTCAGTGCTGGCCCAAAATTTTGTATTTTTATTAATTTTTTTTTAAAAAAACACATCCAATGTTGTGCCAGCACTGGCAACATACCAATGTTAATATTATGTTTTAAGATTGTCATTCATTTTATTGCAAGAATAGTTGCCAATCCTGGCCCAAAATTTTGTATTTTTATTAATTTTTTTTAAAAAAACACATCCAATGTTGTGCCAGCACTGGCAACATACCAATGTTAATATTATGTTTTTAAGATTGTCATTTATTTTATTGCAAGAATAGTTGCCAATGCTGGCCTAGAATTTTGTATTTTTATTAATTTTTTTTAAAAAAACACATCCAATGTTGTGCCAGCACTGGCAACATACCAATGTTAGTATTATGTTTTAATATTGTAATTCATTTTATTGCAAGAATAGTTGTCAGTGCTGGCCCAGAATTTTGTATTTGTATTAAATGTTTTAAAAAAAGACATCCAATGTTGTGCCAGCACTGGCAACATACCAATGTTAATATTATGTTTTAAGATTGTCATTCATTTTATTGCAAGAATAGTTGCCAATGCTGGCCCAAAATTTTGTATTTTTATTAATTTTTTTTAAAAAAACACATCCAATGTTGTGCCTGCACTGGCAACATACCAATGTTAATATTATGTTTTAACATAGTAATTCAATTTATTGCAAGAAAAGTTGACAGTCTGGCCCTAAATTTTGTATTTTTATTAATTTTTTTTAAAAAAACACATCCAATGTTGTGCGAGCACTGGCAACATACCAATGTTAATATTATGTTTGAAGATTGTCACTTATTCTTTTGCAAGAATAGTTGCCAATGCGGGCCCAAAATTTTGTATTTTTATTAATTTTTTTTAAAAAAACACATCCAATGTTGTGCCAGCACTGGCAACATACCAATGTTAATATTATGTTTTAATATTGTAATTCATTTTATTGCAAAAATAGTTGTCAGTGCTGGCCCAAAATTTTGTATTTTTATTAATTTTTTTTAAAAAAACACATCCAATGTTGTGCCAGCACTGGCAACATACCAATGTTAATATTATGTTTTTAAGATTGTCATTTATTTTATTGGAAGAATAGTTGCTAATGCTGGCCTAGAATTTTGTATTTTTATTAAATTTTTTTAAAAAAACACATCTAATGTTGTGTCAGCACTGGCAACATACCAATGTTAATATTATGTTTTAATATTGTCATTCCTTTTATTGCAAAAATAGTTGCCAGTGCTGGCCCAAAATTTTGAATTTCTAATAATTTTTTTTAAAAAAACACATCCAATGTTGTGCCAGCACTGGCAACATACCAATGTTAATATTATGTTTTAAGATTGTCATTCATTTTATTGCAAAAATAGTTGCCAATGCTGGCCCAGAATTTTGTATTTTTATTAAATGTTTTAAAAAAATACATCCAATGTTGTGCCAGCACTGGCAACATACCAATGTTAATATTATGTTTTAATATTGTAATTGATTTTATTGCAAGAATAGTTGCAAGTACTGGCCCAAAATTTTGTATTTTAATTAATTTTTTTTAAAAAAACACATCCAATGTTGTGCCAGCACTGGCAACATACCAATGTTAATATTATGTTTTAAGATTGTCATTCATTTTATTGCAAAAATAGTTGCCAATGCTGGCCCAGAATTTTGTATTTTTATTAAATGTTTTAAAAAAATACATCCAATGTTGTGCCAGCACTGGCAACATACCAATGTTAATATTATTTTTTAATATTGTAATTCATTTTATTGCAAGAATAGTTGTCAGTGCTGGCCCAGAAATTTGTATTTTTATTAAATGTTTTAAAAAAATACATCCAATGTTGTGCCAGCACTGGCAACATACCAATGTTAATATTATGTTTTAATATTGTAATTCATTTTATTGCAAAAATAGTTGTCAGTGCTGGCCCAAAATTTTGTATTTTTATTAATTTTTTTTAAAAAAACACATCTAATATTGTGCCAGCACTGGCTACATACCAATGTTAATATTATGTTTTAATATTGTAATTCATTTTATTGCAAGAATAGTTGTCAGTGCTGGTCCAAAATTTTGTATTTTTATTAATTTTTTTTAAAAAAACACATCCAATGTTGTGCCAGCACTGGCAACATACCAATGTCAATATTATGTTTTAATATTGTCATTCATTTTATTGCAAGAATAGTTGTCAGTGCTGGCCCAAAATTTTGTATTTTTATTAATTTTTTTTTAAAAAAACACATCCAATGTTGTGCCAGCACTGGCAACATACCAATGTTAATATTATGTTTTAAGATTGTCATTCATTTTATTGCAAGAATAGTTGCCAATCCTGGCCCAAAATTTTGTATTTTTATTAATTTTTTTTAAAAAAACACATCCAATGTTGTGCCAGCACTGGCAACATACCAATGTTAATATTATGTTTTTAAGATTGTCATTCATTTTATTGCAAGAATAGTTGCCAATGCTGGCCTAGAATTTTTTATTTTTATTAAATTTTTTTAAAAAAATACATCCAATGTTGTGCCAGCACTGGCAACATACCAATGTTAATATTATGTTTTAATATTGTAATTCATTTTATTGCAAGAATAGTTGTCAGTGCTGGCCCAGAATTTTGTATTTGTATTAAATGTTTTAAAAAAAGACATCCAATGTTGTGCCAGCACTGGCAACATACCAATGTTAATATTATGTTTTAAGATTGTCATTCATTTTATTGCAAGAATAGTTGCCAATGCTGGCCCAAAATTTTGTATTTTTATTAATTTTTTTTAAAAAAACACATCCAATGTTGTGCCTGCACTGGCAACATACCAATGTTAATATTATGTTTTAACATAGTAATTCAATTTATTGCAAGAAAAGTTGACAGTCTGGCCCTAAATTTTGTATTTTTATTAAATTTTTTTAAAAAAACACATCCAATGTTGTGCGAGCACTGGCAACATACCAATGTTAATATTATGTTTGAAGATTGTCACTTATTCTTTTGCAAGAATAGTTGCCAATGCGGGCCCAAAATTTTGTATTTTTATTAATTTTTTTTAAAAAACCACAACCAATGTTGTGCCAGCACTGGCAACATACTAATGTTAATATTATGTTTTAATATTGTAATTCATTTTATTGCAAAAATAGTTGTCAGTGCTGGCCCAAAATTTTGTATTTTTATTAATTTTTTTTAAAAAAACACATCCAATGTTGTGCCAGCACTGGCAACATACCAATGTTAGTATTATGTTTTAATATTGTAATTCATTTTATTGCAAGAATAGTTGTCAGTGCTGGCCCAGAATTTTGTATTTGTATTAAATGTTTTAAAAAAAGACATCCAATGTTGTGCCAGCACTGGCAACATACCAATGTTAATATTATGTTTTAATATTGTCATTCATTTTATTGCAAGAATAGTTGTAAGTGCTGGCCCAACATTTTGTATTTTTATTAATTTTTTTTAAAAAAGACATCCAATTTTGTGCCAGCACTGGCAACATACCAATGTTAATATTATGTTTTAATATTGTAATTCATTTTATTGCAAGAATAGTTGTCAGTGCTGGCCCAAAATTTTGTATTTTTATTAATTTTTATTAAAAAAACACATCCAATGTTGTGCCAGCACTGGCAACATACCAATGTTAATATTATGTTTTAAGATTGTCATTCATTTTATTGCAAGAATAGTTGCCAATGCTGGCCCAGAATTTTGTATTTTTATTAAATGTTTAAAAAAAATACATCCAATGTTGTGCCAGCACTGGCAACATACCAATGTTAATATTATGTTTTTAAGATTGTCATTTATTTTATTGCAAGAATAGTTGCCAATGCTGGCCCAGAATTTTGTATTTTTATTAAATTTTTTTAAAAAAACACATCCAATGTTGTGTCAGCACTGGCAACATACCAATGTTAATATTATGTTTTAATATTGTCATTCCTTTTATTGCAAAAATAGTTGCCAGTGCTGGCCCAAAATTTTGAATTTCTAATAATTTTTTTTAAAAAAACACATCCAATGTTGTGCCTGCACTGGCAACATACCAATGTTAATATTATGTTTTAACATAGTAATTCAATTTATTGCAAGAAAAGTTGACAGTCTGGCCCTAAATTTTGTATTTTTATTAATTTTTTTAAAAAAAACACATCCAATGTTGTGCGAGCACTGGCAACATACCAATGTTAATATTATGTTTGAAGATTGTCACTTATTTTTTTGCAAGAATAGTTGCCAATGCGGGCCCAAAATTTTGTATTTTTATTAATTTTTTTTAAAAAAACACATCCAATGTTGTGCCAGCACTGGCAACATACCAATGTTAATATTATGTTTGAAGATTGTCACTTATTTTTTTGCAAGAATAGTTGCCAATGCGGGCCCAAAATTTTGTATTTTTATTAAATTTTTTTAAAAAAACACATCCAATGTTGTGCCAGCACTGGCAACATACCAATGTTAATATTATGTTTTAAGATTGTCATTCATTTTATTGCAAGAATAGTTGCCAATGCTGGCCCAGAAATTTGTATTTTTATTAAATGTTTTAAAAAAATACATCCAATGTTGTGCCAGCACTGGCAACATACCAATGTTAATATTATGTTTTAATATTGTAATTCATTTTATTGCAAAAATAGTTGTCAGTGCTGGCCCAAAATTTTGTATTTTTATTAATTTTTTTTAAAAAAACACATCCAATGTTGTGCCAGCACTGGCTACATACCAATGTTAATATTATGTTTTAATATTGTAATTCATTTTATTGCAAGAATAGTTGTCAGTGCTGGCCCAAAATTTTGTATTTTTATTAATTTTTTTTAAAAAAACACATCCAATGTTATGCCAGCACTGGCAACATACCAATGTTAATATTATGTTTTAATATTGTTATTCATTTTATTGCAAGAATAGTTGTCAGTGCTGGCCCAAAATTTTGTATTTTTATTAATTTTTTTTTAAAAAAACACATCCAATGTTGTGCCAGCACTGGCAACATACCAATGTTAATATTATGTTTTAAGATTGTCATTCATTTTATTGCAAGAATAGTTACCAATGCTGGCCCAGAATTTTGTAATTTTATTAAATTTTTTAAAAAAATACATCCAATGTTGTTCCAGCACAGGCAACATACCAATGTTAATATTATGTTTTAATATTGTCATTCCTTTTATTGCAAGAATAGTTGTCAGTGCTGGCCCAAAATTTTGTATTTTTATTAATTTTTTTTAAAAAAAACACATCCAATTTTGTGCCAGCACGGGCAACATACCAATGTTAATATTATGTTTTAAGATTGTCATTTATTTTATTGCAAGAATAGTTGCCAATGCTGGCCCAGAATTTTGTATTTTTATTAAATTTTTTTAAAAAAACACATCCAATGTTGTGTCAGCACTGGCAACATACCAATGTTAATATTATGTTTTAATATTGTCATTCCTTTTATTGCAAAAATAGTTGCCAGTGCTGGCCCAAAATTTTGTATTTCTATTAATTTTTTTTAAAAAAACACATCCAATGTTGTGCCAGCACTGGCAACATACCAATGTTAATATTATGTTTTAATATTGTAATTCATTTTATTGCAAGAATAGTTGTCAGTGGTGGCCCAAAATTTTGTATTTTTATTAATCTTTATTAAAAAAACACATCCAATGTTGTGCCAGCACTGGCAACATACCAATGTTAATATTATGTTTTAAGATTGTCATTCATTTTATTGCAAGAATAGTTGCCAATGCTGGCCCAGAATTTTGTATTTTTATTAAATGTTTTAAAAAAATACATCCAATGTTGTGCCAGCACTGGCAACATACCAATGCTAATATTATGTTTTAATATTGTAATTCATTTTATTGCAAGAATAGTTGTCAGTGCTGGCCCAAAATTTTGTATTTTTATTAATTTTTTTTAAAAAAACACATCCAATGTTGTGCCAGCACTGGCAACATACCAATGTTAATATTATGTTTTTAAGATTGTCATTCATTTTATTGCAAGAATAGTTGCCAATGCTGGCCCAGAATTTTGTATTTTTATTAAATTTTTTTAAAAAAACACATCCAATGTTGTGTCAGCACTGGCAACATACCAATGTTAATATTATGTTTTAATATTGTCATTCCTTTTATTGCAAAAATAGTTGCCAGTGCTGGCCAAAAAATTTTGAATTTCTAATAATTTTTTTTAAAAAAACACATCCAATGTTGTGCCTGCACTGGCAACATACCAATGTTAATATTATGTTTTAATATAGTAATTTAATTTATTGCAAGAAAAGTTGACAGTCTGGCCCTAAATTTTGTATTTTTATTAATTTTTTTAAAAAAACACATCCAATGTTGTGCCAGCACTGGCAACATACCAATGTTAATATTATGTATTAAGATTGTCACTTATTTTTTTGCAAGAATAGTTGCCAATGCTGGCCCAAAATTTTGTATTTTTATTAATTTTTTTTAAAAAAACACATCCAATGTTGTGCCAGCACTGGCAACATACCAATGTTAATATTATGTTTTTAAGATTGGCATTTATTTTATTGCAAGAATAGTTGCCAATGCTGGCCCAGAATTTTGTATTTTTATTAATTTTTTTTAAAAAAACACATCCAATGTTGTGTCAGCACTGGCAACATACCAATGTTAATATTATGTTTTAATATTGTCATTCCTTTTATTGCAAAAATAGTTGCCAGTGCTGGCCCAAAATTTTGAATTTCTAATAATTTTTTTTTTAAAAACACATCCAATGTTGTGCCAGCACTGGCAACATACCAATGTTAATATTATGTTTTAAGATTGTCACTTATTTTTTTGCAAGAATAGTTACCAATGCTGGCCCAGAATTTTGTAATTTTATTAAATTTTTTAAAAAAATACATCCAATGTTGTTCCAGCACAGGCAACATACCAATGTTAATATTATGTTTTAATATTGTCATTCCTTTTATTGCAAGAATAGTTGTCAGTGCTGGCCCAAAATTTTGTATTTTTATTAATTTTTTTTAAAAAAAACACATCCAATTTTGTGCCAGCACGGGCAACATACCAATGTTAATATTATGTTTTAAGATTGTCATTTATTTTATTGCAAGAATAGTTGCCAATGCTGGCCCAGAATTTTGTATTTTTATTAAATTTTTTTAAAAAAACACATCCAATGTTGTGTCAGCACTGGCAACATACCAATGTTAATATTATGTTTTAATATTGTCATTCCTTTTATTGCAAAAATAGTTGCCAGTGCTGGCCCAAAATTTTGTATTTCTATTAATTTTTTTTAAAAAAACACATCCAATGTTGTGCCAGCACTGGCAACATACCAATGTTAATATTATGTTTTAAGATTGTCATTCATTTTATTGCAAGAATAGTTGCCAATGCTGGCCCAGAATTTTGTATTTTTATTAAATGTTTTAAAAAAATACATCCAATGTTGTGCCAGCACTGGCAACATACCAATGCTAATATTATGTTTTAATATTGTAATTCATTTTATTGCAAGAATAGTTGTCAGTGCTGGCCCAAAATTTTGTATTTTTATTAATTTTTTTTAAAAAAACACATCCAATGTTGTGCCAGCACTGGCAACATACCAATGTTAATATTATGTTTTTAAGATTGTCATTCATTTTATTGCAAGAATAGTTGCCAATGCTGGCCCAGAATTTTGTATTTTTATTAAATTTTTTTAAAAAAACACATCCAATGTTGTGTCAGCACTGGCAACATACCAATGTTAATATTATGTTTTAATATTGTCATTCCTTTTATTGCAAAAATAGTTGCCAGTGCTGGCCAAAAAATTTTGAATTTCTAATAATTTTTTTTAAAAAAACACATCCAAGGTTGTGCCTGCACTGGCAACATACCAATGTTAATATTATGTTTTAATATAGTAATTCAATTTATTGCAAGAAAAGTTGCCAGTCTGGCCCTAAATTTTGTATTTTTATTAATTTTTTTAAAAAAACACATCCAATGTTGTGCCAGCACTGGCAACATACCAATGTTAATATTATGTATTAAGATTGTCACTTATTTTTTTGCAAGAATAGTTGCCAATGCGGGCCCAAAATTTTGTATTTTTATTAATTTTTTTTAAAAAAACACATCCAATGTTGTGCCAGCACTGGCAACATACCAATGTTAATATTATGTTTTTAAGATTGTCATTTATTTTATTGCAAGAATAGTTGCCAATGCTGGCCCAGAATTTTGTATTTTTATTAATTTTTTTTAAAAAAACACATCCAATGTTGTGCCAGCACTGGCAACATACCAATGTTAATATTATGTTTTAATATAGTAATTCAATTTATTGCAAGAAAAGTTGACAGTCTGGCCCAAAATTTTGTATTTTTATTAATTTTTTTTAAAAAAACACATCCAATGTTGTGCCAGCACTGGCAACATACCAATGTTAATATTATGTTTTAAGATTGTCACTTATTTTATTGCAAGAATAGTTGCCAATGCTGGCCCAGAATTTTGTATTTTTATTAATTTTTTTTAAAAAAACACATCCAATGTTGTGCCAGCACTGGCAACATACCAATGTTAATATTATGTTTTAATATAGTAATTCAATTTATTGCAAGAAAAGTTGACAGTCTGGCCCAAAATTTTGTATTTTTATTAATTTTTTTTAAAAAAACACATCCAATGTTGTGCCAGCACTGGCAACATACCAATGTTAATATTATGTTTTAAGATTGTCACTTATTTTATTGCAAGAATAGTTGCCAATGCGGGCCCAAAATTTTGTATTTTTATTAATTTTTTTTAAAAAAACACATCCAATGTTGTGCCAGCACTGGCAACATACCAATGTTAATATTATGTTTTAATATTGTCATTCCTTTTATTGCAAAAATAGTTGCCAGTGCTGGCCCAAAATTTTGAATTTCTAATAATTTTTTTTAAAAAAACACATCCAATGTTGTGCCTGCACTGGCAACATACCAATGTTAATATTATGTTTTAATATAGTAATTCAATTTATTGCAAGAAAAGTTGACAGTCTGGCCCTAAATTTTGTATTTTTATTAATTTTTTTTAAAAAAACACATCCAATGTTGTGCGAGCACTGGCAACATACCAATGTTAATATTATGTTTGAAGATTGTCACTTATTTTTTTGCAAGAGTAGTTGCCAATGCGGGCCCAAAATTTTGTATTTTTATTAATTTTTTTTAAAAAAACACATCCAATGTTGTGCCAGCACTGGCAACATACCAATGTTAATATTATGTTTTTAAGATTGTCATTTATTTTATTGCAAGAATAGTTGCCAATGCTGGCCCAGAATTTTGTATTTTTATTAAATTTTTTTAAAAAAACACATCCAATGTTGTGTTAGCACTGGCAACATACCAATGTTAATATTATGTTTTAATATTGTCATTACTTTTACTGCAAAAATAGTTGCCAGTGCTGGCCCAAAATTTTGAATTTCTAATAATTTTTTTTTTAAAAACACATCCAATGTTGTGCCAGCACTGGCAACATACCAATGTTAATATTATGTTTTAAGATTGTCACTTATTTTATTGCAAGAATAGTTGCCAATGCGGGCCCAAAATTTTGTATTTTTATTAATTTTTTTTAAAAAAACACATCCAATGTTGTGCCAGCACTGGCAACATACCAATGTTAATATTATGTTTTAAGATTGTCACTTATTTTATTGCAAGAATAGTTGCCAATGCGGGGCCAAAATTTTGTATTTTTATTAATTTTTTTTAAAAAAACACATCCAATGTTGTGCCAGTACTGGCAACATACCAATGTTAATATTATATTTTAAGATTGTCATTTATTTTATTGCAAGAATAGCTAGTCAGTCCTGGCCCAAAATTTTGTATTTTTATTAATTTTTTTTAAAAAAACACATCCAATGTTGTGCCAGTACTGGCAACATACCAATGTTAATATTATGTTTTAAGATTGTCATTTATTTTATTGCAAGAATAGTTGCCAATGCTGGCCCAGAATTTTGTATGTTTATTAAATTTTTTTAAAAAAACACATCCAATGTTGTGTCAGCACTGGCAACATACCAATGTTAATATTATGTTTTAATATTTTCATTCCTTTTATTGCAAAAATAGTTGCCAGTGCTGGCCAAAAAATTTTGAATTTCTAATAATTTTTTTTAAAAAAACACATCCAATGTTGTGCCTGCACTGGCAACATACCAATGTTAATATTATGTTTTAATTTAGTAATTCAATTTATTGCAAGAAAAGTTGACAGTCTGGCCCTAAATTTTGTATTTTTATTAATTTTTTTAAAAAAACACATCCAATGTTGTGCCAGCACTGGCAACATACCAATGTTAATATTATGTTTTAAGATTGTCACTTATTTTTTTGCAAGAATAGTTGCCAATGCGGGCCCAAAATTTTGTATTTTTATTAATTTTTTTTAAAAAAACACATCCAATGTTGTGCCAGCACTGGCAACATACCAATGTTAATATTATGTTTTTAAGATTGTCATTTATTTTATTGCAAGAATAGTTGCCAATGCTGGCCCAGAATTTTGTATTTTTATTAATTTTTTTTAAAAAAACACATCCAATGTTGTGTCAGCACTGGCAACATACCAATGTTAATATTATGTTTTAATATTGTCATTCCTTTTATTGCATAAATAGTTGCCAGTGCTGGCCCAAAATTTTGAATTTCTAATAATTTTTTTTTTAAAAACACATCCAATGTTGTGCCAGCACTGGCAACATACCAATGTTAATATTATGTTTTAATATAGTAATTCAATTTATTGCAAGAAAAGTTGACAGTCTGGCCCAAAATTTTGTATTTTTATTAATTTTTTTTAAAAAAACACATCCAATGTTGTGCCAGCACTGGCAACATACCAATGTTAATATTATGTTTTAATATTTTCATTCCTTTTATTGCAAAAATAGTTGCCAGTGCTGGCCCAAAATTTTGAATTTCTAATAATTTTTTTTAAAAAAACACATCCAATGTTGTGCCTGCACTGGCAACATACCAATGTTAATATTATGTTTTAACATAGTAATTCAATTTATTGCAAGAAAAGTTGACAGTCTGGCCCTAAATTTTGTATTTTTATTAATTTTTTTTAAAAAAACACATCCAATGTTGTGCGAGCACTGGCAACATACCAATGTTAATATTATGTTTGAAGATTGTCACTTATTTTTTTGCAAGAGTAGTTGCCAATGCGGGCCCAAAATTTTGTATTTTTATTAATTTTTTTTAAAAAAACACATCCAATGTTGTGCCAGCACTGGCAACATACCAATGTTAATATTATGTTTTTAAGATTGTCATTTATTTTATTGCAAGAATAGTTGCCAATGCTGGCCCAGAATTTTGTATTTTTATTAATTTTTTTTAAAAAAACACATCCAATGTTGTGTCAGCACTGGCAACATACCAATGTTAATATTATGTTTTAATATTGTCATTCCTTTTATTGCAAAAATAGTTGCCAGTGCTGGCCCAAAATTTTGAATTTCTAATAATTTTTTTTTTAAAAACACATCCAATGTTGTGCCAGCACTGGCAACATACCAATGTTAATATTATGTTTTAATATAGTAATTCAATTTATTGCAAGAAAAGTTGACAGTCTGGCCCTAAATTTTGTATTTTTATTAATTTTTTTTAAAAAAACACATCCAATGTTGTGCGAGCACTGGCAACATACCAATGTTAATATTATGTTTGAAGATTGTCACTTATTTTTTTGCAAGAGTAGTTGCCAATGCGGGCCCAAAATTTTGTATTTTTATTAATTTTTTTTAAAAAAACACATCCAATGTTGTTCCAGCACTGGCAACATACCAATGTTAATATTATGTTTTTAAGATTGTCATTTATTTTATTGCAAGAATAGTTTCCAATGCTGGCCCAGAATTTTGTATTTTTATTAAATTTTTTTAAAAAAACACATCCAATGTTGTGTTAGCGCTGGCAACAAACCAATGTTAATATTATGTTTTAATATTGTCATTCCTTTTATTGCAAAAATAGTTGCCAGTGCTGGTCCAAAATTTTGAATTTCTAATAATTTTTTTTTTAAAAACACATCCAATGTTGTGCCAGCACTGGCTACATACCAATGTTAATATTATGTTTTAATATTGTAATTCACTTTATTGCAAGAATAGTTGTCAGTGCTGGCCCAAAATTTTGTATTTTTATTAATTTTTTTTAAAAAAACACATCCAATGTTGTGCCAGCACTGGCAACATACCAATGTCAATATTATGTTTTAATATTGTCATTCATTTTATTGCAAGAATAGTTGTCAGTGCTGGCCCAAAATTTTGTATTTTTATTAATTTTTTTTTAAAAAAACACATCCAATGTTGTGCCAGCACTGGCAACATACCAATGTTAATATTATGTTTTAAGATTGTCACTTATTTTATTGCAAGAATAGTTGCCAATGCGGGCTCAAAATTTTGTATTTTTATTAATTTTTTTTAAAAAAACACATCCAATGTTGTGCCAGCACTGGCAACATACCAATGTTAATATTATGTTTTTAAGATTGTCATTTATTTTATTGCAAGAATAGTTGCCAATGCTGGCCCAGAATTTTGTATTTTTATTAAATTTTTTTAAAAAAACACATCCAATGTTGTGTCAGCACTGGCAACATACCAATGTTAATATTATGCTTTAATATTGTCATTCCTTTTATTGCAAAAATAGTTGCCAGTGCTGGCCCAAAATTTTGAATTTCTAATAATTTTTTTTAAAAAACACATCCAATGTTGTGCCTGCACTGGCAACATACCAATGTTAATATTATGTTTTAACATAGTAATTCAATTTATTGCAAGAAAAGTTGACAGTCTGTCCCTAAATTTTGTATTTTTATTAATTTTTTTTAAAAAAACACATCCAATGTTGTGCGAGCACTGGCAACATACCAATGTTAATATTATGTTTGAAGATTGTCACTTATTTTTTTGCAAGAATAGTTGCCAATGCGGGCCCAAAATTTTGTATTTTTATTAATTTTTTTTAAAAAAACACATCCAATGTTGTGCCAGCACTGGCAACATACCAATGTTAATATTATGTTCTAATATTGTAATTCATTTTATTGCAAGAATAGTTGTCAGTGCTGGCCCAGAATTTTGTATTTGTATTAAATGTTTTAAAAAAATACATCCAATGTTGTGCCAGCACTGGCAACATACCAATGTTAATATTATGTTTTAAGATTGTCATTCATTTTATTGCAAGAATAGTTGCCAATGCTGGCCCAAAATTTTGTATTTTTATTAATTTTTTTTAAAAAAACACATCCAATGTTGTGCCAGCACTGGCAACATACCAATGTTAATATTATGTTTTTAAGATTGTCATTTATTTTATTGCAAGAATAGTTGCCAATGCTGGCCTAGAATATTGTATTTTTATTAAATTTTTTTAAAAAAACACATCTAATGTTGTGTCAGCACTGGCAACATACCAATGTTAATATTATGTTTTAATATTGTCATTCCTTTTATTGCAAAAATAGTTGCCAGTGCTGGCCCAAAATTTTGAATTTCTAATAATTTTTTTTAAAAAAACACATCCAATGTTGTGCCAGCACTGGCAACATACCAATGTTAATATTATGTTTTAATATTGTAATTCATTTTATTGCAAGAATAGTTGTCAGTGCTGGCCCAAAATTTTGTATTTTTTAAATTTTTTTTTAAAAAAACACATCCAATGTTGTGCCAGCACTGGCAACATACCAATGTTAATATTATGTTTTAATATTGTAATTGATTTTATTGCAAGAATAGTTGCAAGTGCTGGCCCAAAATTTTGTATTTTAATTAATTTTTTTTAAAAAAACTCATCCAATGTTGTGCCAGCACTGGCAACATACCAATGTTAATATTATGTTTTAAGATTGTCATTCATTTTATTGCAAAAATGGTTGCCAATGCTGGCCCAGAATTTTGTATTTTTATTAAATGTTTTAAAAAAATACATCCAATGTTGTGCCAGCACTGGCAACATACCAATGTTAATATTATGTTTTAATATTGTAATTCATTTTATTGCAAGAATAGTTGTCAGTGCTGGCCCAGAAATTTGTATTTTTATTAAATGTTTTAAAAAAATACATCCAATGTTGTGCCAGCACTGGCAACATACCAATGTTAATATTATGTTTTAATATTGTAATTCATTTTATTGCAAAAATAGTTGTCAGTGCTGGCCCAAAATTTTGTATTTTTATTAATTTTTTTTAAAAAAACACATCCAATGTTGTGTCAGCACTGGCAACATACCAATGTTAATATTATGTTTTAATATTGTCATTCCTTTTATTGCAAAAATAGTTGCCAGTGCTGGCCCAAAATTTTGAATTTCTAATAATTTTTTTTTTAAAAACACATCCAATGCATTTCCGAAAGTGGAAAAATAGAAACTTTTTGAAAAAAAGAAGGTCAAAGAAGAGAAAAATGTCGATTTTAGGTGTTTTAGGTGATTATTCTAAAAAAAGGGGAAAAGGGGAAAAAAGGGGATTAGGTGAAAAGGGGGATATTATGTTTTAATATAGTAATTCAATTTATTGCAAGAAAAGTTGACAGTCTGGCCCAAAATTTTGTATTTTTATTAATTTTTTTTAAAAAAACACATCCAATGTTGTGCCAGCACTGGCAACATACCAATGTTAATATTATGTTTTAAGATTGTCACTTATTTTATTGCAAGAATAGTTGCCAATGCGGGCGCAAAATTTTGTATTTTTATTAATTTTTTTTAAAAAAACACATCCAATGTTGTGCCAGCACTGGCAACATACCAATGTTAATATTATGTTTTTAAGATTGTCATTTATTTTATTGCAAGAATAGTTGCCAATGCTGGCCCAGAATTTTGTATTTTTATTAAATTTTTTTAAAAAAACACATCCAATGTTGTGTCAGCACTGGCAACATACCAATGTTAATATTATGTTTTAATATTGTCATTCCTTTTATTGCAAAAATAGTTGCCAGTGCTGGCCCAAAATTTTGAATTTCTAATAATTTTTTTTAAAAAACACATCCAATGTTGTGCCTGCACTGGCAACATACCAATGTTAATATTATGTTTTAATATAGTAATTCAATTTATTGCAAGAAAAGTTGACAGTCTGGCCCTAAATTTTGTATTTTTATTAATTTTTTTTAAAAAAACACATCCAATGTTGTGCGAGCACTGGCAACATACCAATGTTAATATTATGTTTGAAGATTGTCACTTATTTTTTTGCAAGAATAGTTGCCAATGCGGGCCCAAAATTTTGTATTTTTATTTATTTTTTTTTAAAAAAACACATCCAATGTTGTGCCAGCACTGGCAACATACCAATGTTAATATTATGTTTTAATATTGTAATTCATTTTATTGCAAGAATAGTTGTCAGTGCTGGCCCAGAATTTTGTATTTGTATTAAATGTTTTAAAAAAATACATCCAATGTTGTGCCAGCACTGGCAACATACCAATGTTAATATTATGTTTTAAGATTGTCATTCATTTTATTGCAAGAATAGTTGCCAATGCTGGCCCAAAATTTTGTATTTTTATTAATTTTTTTTAAAAAAACACATCCAATGTTGTGCCAGCACTGGCAACATACCAATGTTAATATTATGTTTTTGAGATTGTCATTTATTTTATTGCAAGAATAGTTGCCAATGCTGGCCTAGAATATTGTATTTTTATTAAATTTTTTTAAAAAAACACATCTAATGTTGTGTCAGCACTGCACTGAGAAAGAAATACTATTGAATCAATGACATCTGTCTTCGATTTATTCAATAGTGTCATTGCGGGCTGCCATTAGCATATGCTATTAAATCTAAAGCACTGCTTTTATGATTCTAAAGTGTCGCCTCTATTGAATCAAACCATGATTAGTTGCATTATCAGCAAATTGTTTTGAAATATATGTATCTGCTGTAGATTTAATAAAATAAGTTCTATTGTATCAATAAGTCATTCCTACAGAAGAATAGTGTATAATGTTACCCCTAAAGTAGCAGTTTGTTACATTACATACAAATGCTTTCAATTTGATAGCATGGTGCTATCAAATCGAAAGTATCTGACTTTGAAGCAATAACACCATACTTTTGGGAGATAAATATAATGAGTCAAAATGAATATTAATTCTCATTAACTGGTAACATCCTATCAGTTGTACGAAATCTTTGTATTTATTTATTATATTTTATATTTATTATTTATACTATTTTATAACATTTTGACATTATTTTTATACATATAACATACACATCTTAATTCTAACGCACAACTTATAAATTAAAATATTTGACGCTGAGAGGTCTCGAACGCGCGAGCCCTGGGCCTAAAGTCCGACGCTCTAACCACTATGCCATACGCTCGCTGGTAGCCGTTTCACGAACTGCCTATATAAGCTACAATCCAAGAGATGGGGGAAGAACATTGCCAAGACCTACGCGCAAATGTGCCAAATACAGTGCCTAAGGATTCAATAACATCTGCTATTGGCAGTCCGCAAATACGCCGTTTATTCGAAACGAAAGCATATGCTATCAAATCTAAAGCAGGGTGTTTACAATTCTACAGTTTCTTATATGATTCAAATACTCAAATATTTTTTTCAAAAATACCATGACAACATTTTAAGAGAACTATGTTCAATAAATATTAAAATATGCTATTGATTTAAGTAAATTAACAATTGAGTAGATAGCAGCGATTTGATAGCACCATGCTATTATTTCAAAAACTTCAGACTTTTGCTTTAAAGGTTTATGCTTATGAACTAATAAATCTGTCAATGAAGTAATGACATGGAATTCAATAGCATGAAGGTACTTGATTCAATAGCATTTTTTTCTCAGTGTGGCAACATACCAATGTTAATATTATGTTTTAATATTGTCATTCCTTTTATTGCAAAAATAGTTGCCAGTGCTGGCCCAAAATTTTGAATTTCTAATAATTTTTTTTAAAAAAACACATCCAATGTTGTGCCAGCACTGGCAACATACCAATGTTAATATTATGTTTTAAGATTGTCATTCATTTTATTGCAAAAATGGTTGCCAATGCTGGCCCAGAATTTTGTATTTTTATTAAATGTTTTAAAAAAATACATCCAATGTTGTGCCAGCACTGGCAACATACCAATGTTAATATTATGTTTTAATATTGTAATTCATTTTATTGCAAGAATAGTTGTCAGTGCTGGCCCAGAAATTTGTATTTTTATTAAATGTTTTAAAAAAATACATCCAATGTTGTGCCAGCACTGGCAACATACCAATGTTAATATTATGTTTTAATATTGTAATTCATTTTATTGCAAAAATAGTTGTCAGTGCTGGCCCAAAATTTTGTATTTTTATTAATTTTTTTTAAAAAAACACATCCAATGTTGTGTCAGCACTGGCAACATACCAATGTTAATATTATGTTTTAATATTGTCATTCCTTTTATTGCAAAAATAGTTGCCAGTGCTGGCCCAAAATTTTGAATTTCTAATAATTTTTTTTTTAAAAACACATCCAATGCATTTCCGAAAGTGGAAAAATAGAAACTTTTTGAAAGAAAGAAGGTCAAAGAAGAGAAAAATGTCGATTTTAGGTGTTTTAGGTGATTATTCTAAAAAAAGGGGAAAAGGGGAAAAAAGGGGATTAGGTGAAAAGGGGGATATTATGTTTTAATATAGTAATTCAATTTATTGCAAGAAAAGTTGACAGTCTGGCCCAAAATTTTGTATTTTTATTAATTTTTTTTAAAAAAACACATCCAATGTTGTGCCAGCACTGGCAACATACCAATGTTAATATTATGTTTTAAGATTGTCACTTATTTTTTTGCAAGAATAGTTGCCAATGCGGGCCCAAAATTTTGTATTTTTATTAATTTTTTTTAAAAAAACACATCCAATGTTGTGCCAGCACTGGCAACATACCAATGTTAATATTATGTTTTTAAGATTGTCATTTATTTTATTGCAAGAATAGTTGCCAATGCTGGCCCAGAATTTTGTATTTTTATTAATTTTTTTAAAAAAACACATCCAATGTTGTGTCAGCACTGGCAACATACCAATGTTAATATTATGTTTTAATATTGTCATTCCTTTTATTGCAAAAATAGTTGCCAGTGCTGGCCCAAAATTTTGAATTTCTAATAATTTTTTTTTTAAAAACACATCCAATGTTGTGCCAGCACTGGCAACATACCAATGTTAATATTATGTTTTAATATAGTAATTCAATTTATTGCAAGAAAAGTTGACAGTCTGGCCCAAAATTTTGTATTTTTATTAATTTTTTTTAAAAAAACACATCCAATGTTGTGCCAGCACTGGCAACATACCAATGTTAATATTATGTTTTAATATTGTCATTTCTTTTATTGCAAAAATAGTTGCCAGTGCTGGCCCAAAATTTTGAATTTCTAATAATTTTTTTTAAAAAAACACATCCAATGTTGTGCCTGCACTGGCAACATACCAATGTTAATATTATGTTTTAATATAGTAATTCAATTTATTGCAAGAAAAGTTGACAGTCTGGCCCTAAATTTTGTATTTTTATTAATTTTTTTAAAAAAACACATCCAATGTTGTGCCAGCACTGGCAACATACCAATGTTAATATTATGTTTTAAGATTGTCACTTATTTTTTTGCAAGAATAGTTGCCAATGCGGGCCCAAAATTTTGTATTTTTATTAATTTTTTTAAAAAAACACATCCAATGTTGTGCCAGCACTGGCAACATACCAATGTTAATATTATGTTTTTAAGATTGTCATTTATTTTATTGCAAGAATAGTTGCCAATGCTGGCCCAGAATTTTGTATTTTTATTAATTTTTTTTAAAAAAACACATCCAATGTTGTGTCAGCACTGGCAACATACCAATGTTAATATTATGTTTTAATATTGTCATTCCTTTTATTGCAAAAATAGTTGCCAGTGCTGGCCCAAAATTTTGAATTTCTAATAATTTTTTTTAAAAAAACACATCCAATGTTGTGCCTGCACTGGCAACATACCAATGTTAATATTATGTTTTAACATAGTAATTCAATTTATTGCAAGAAAAGTTGACAGTCTGGCCCTAAATTTTGTATTTTTATTAATTTTTTTTAAAAAAACACATCCAATGTTGTGCGAGCACTGGCAACATACCAATGTTAATATTATGTTTGAAGATTGTCACTTATTTTTTTGCAAGAATAGTTGCCAATGCGGGCTCAAAATTTTGTATTTTTATTAATTTTTTTTAAAAAAACACATCCAATGTTGTGCCAGCACTGGCAACATACCAATGTTAATATTATGTTTTTAAGATTGTCATTTATTTTATTGCAAGAATAGTTGCCAATGCTGGCCCAGAATTTTGCATTTTTATTAAATTTTTTTAAAAAAACACATCCAATGTTGTGTCAGCACTGGCAACATACCAATGTTAATATTATGTTTTAATATTGTCATTCCTTTTATTGCAAAAATAGTTGCCAGTGCTGGCCCAAAATTTTGAATTTCTAATAATTTTTTTTAAAAAACACATCCAATGTTGTGCCTGCACTGGCAACATACCAATGTTAATATTATGTTTTAACATAGTAATTCAATTTATTGCAAGAAAAGTTGACAGTCTGGCCCTAAATTTTGTATTTTTATTAATTTTTTTTAAAAAAACACATCCAATGTTGTGCGAGCACTGGCAACATACCAATGTTAATATTATGTTTGAAGATTGTCACTTATTTTTTTGCAAGAATAGTTGCCAATGCGGGCCCAAAATTTTGTATTTTTATTAATTTTTTTTAAAAAAACACATCCAATGTTGTGCCAGCACTGGCAACATACCAATGTTAATATTATGTTTTAATATTGTAATTCATTTTATTGCAAGAATAGTTGTCAGTGCTGGCCCAGAATTTTGTATTTGTATTAAATGTTTTAAAAAAGTACATCCAATGTTGTGCCAGCACTGGCAACATACCAATGTTAATATTATGTTTTAAGATTGTCATTCATTTTATTGCAAAAATAGTTGCCAGTGCTGGCCCAAAATTTTGAATTTCTAATAATTTTTTTTAAAAAAACACATCCAATGTTGTGCCAGCACTGGCAACATACCAATGTTAATATTATGTTTTAATATTGTCATTCCTTTTATTGCAAAAATAGTTGCCAGTGCTGGCCCAAAATTTTGAATTTCTAATAATTTTTTTTAAAAAAACACATCCAATGTTGTGCCTGCACTGGCAACATACCAATGTTAATATTATGTTTTAATATAGTAATTCAATTTATTGCAAGAAAAGTTGACAGTCTGGCCCTAAATTTTGTATTTTTATTAATTTTTTTAAAAAAACACATCCAATGTTGTGCCAGCACTGGCAACATACCAATGTTAATATTATGTTTTAAGATTGTCACTTATTTTTTTGCAAGAATAGTTGCCAATGCGGGCCCAAAATTTTGTATTTTTATTAATTTTTTTAAAAAAACACATCCAATGTTGTGCCAGCACTGGCAACATACCAATGTTAATATTATGTTTTTAAGATTGTCATTTATTTTATTGCAAGAATAGTTGCCAATGCTGGCCCAGAATTTTGTATTTTTATTAATTTTTTTTAAAAAAACACATCGAATGTTGTGTCAGCACTGGCAACATACCAATGTTAATATTATGTTTTAATATTGTCATTACTTTTATTGCAAAAATAGTTGCCAGTGCTGGCCCAAAATTTTGAATTTCTAATAATTTTTTTTTTAAAAACACATCCAATGTTGTGCCAGCACTGGCAACATACCAATGTTAATATTATATTTTAATATAGTAATTCAATTTATTGCAAGAAAAGTTGACAGTCTGGCCCAAAATTTTGTATTTTTATTAATTTTTTTTAAAAAAACACATCCAATGTTGTGCCAGCACTGGCAACATACCAATGTTAATATTATGTTTTAAGATTGTCACTTATTTTATTGCAAGAATAGTTGCCAATGCGGGCCCAAAATTTTGTATTTTTATTAATTTTTTTTAAAAAAACACATCCAATGTTGTGCCAGCACTGGCAACATACCAATGTTAATATTATGTTTTAAGATTGTCACTTATTTTATTGCAAGAATAGTTGCCAATGCTGGCCCAGAATTTTGTATTTTTATTAAATTTTTTTAAAAAAACACATCCAATGTTGTGTCAGCACTGGCAACATACCAATGTTAATATTATGTTTCAATATTGTCATTCCTTTTATTGCAAAAATAGTTGCCAGTGCTGGCCCAAAATTTTGAATTTCTAATAATTTTTTTTTTAAAAACACATCCAATGTTGTGCCAGCACTGGCAACATACCAATGTTAATATTATGTTTTAAGATTGTCACTTATTTTATTGCAAGAATAGTTGCCAATGCGGGCCCAAAATTTTGTATTTTTATTAATTTTTTTAAAAAAACACATCCAATGTTGTGCCAGCACTGGCAACATACCAATGTTAATATTATGTTTTAAGATTGTCACTTATTTTTTTGCAAGAATAGTTGCCAATGCGGGCCCAAAATTTTGTATTTTTATTAATTTTTTTAAAAAAACACATCCAATGTTGTGCCAGCACTGGCAACATACCAATGTTAATATTATGTTTTTAAGATTGTCATTTATTTTATTGCAAGAATAGTTGCCAATGCTGGCCCAGAATTTTGTATTTTTAATAATTTTTTTTAAAAAAACACATCCAATGTTGTGTCAGCACTGGCAACATACCAATGTTAATATTATGTTTTAATATTGTCATTCCTTTTATTGCAAAAATAGTTGCCAGTGCTGGCCCAAAATTTTGAATTTCTAATAATTTTTTTTTTAAAAACACATCCAATGTTGTGCCAGCACTGGCAACATACCAATGTTAATATTATATTTTAATATAGTAATTCAATTTATTGCAAGAAAAGTTGACAGTCTGGCCCAAAATTTTGTATTTTTATTAATTTTTTTTAAAAAAACACATCCAATGTTGTGCCAGCACTGGCAACATACCAATGTTAATATTATGTTTTAAGATTGTCACTTATTTTATTGCAAGAATAGTTGCCAATGCGGGCCCAAAATTTTGTATTTTTATTAATTTTTTTTAAAAAAACACATCCAATGTTGTGCCAGCACTGGCAACATACCAATGTTAATATTATGTTTTTAAGATTGTCATTTATTTTATTGCAAGAATAGTTGCCAATGCTGGCCCAGAATTTTGTATTTTTATTAAATTTTTTTAAAAAAACACATCCAATGTTGTGTCAGCACTGGCAACATACCAATGTTAATATTATGTTTTAATATTGTCATTCCTTTTATTGCAAAAATAGTTGCCAGTGCTGGCCCAAAATTTTGAATTTCTAATAATTTTTTTTAAAAAAACACATCCAATGTTGTGCCTGCACTGGCAACATACCAATGTTAATATTATGTTTTAACATAGTAATTCAATTTATTGCAAGAAATGTTGACAGTCTGGCCCTAAATTTTGTATTTTTATTAATTTTTTTTAAAAAAACACACGGAAAAAACTGCTATGGCTGTAGCAACAAAATTTTAAATGTTGAAAGAGTAATTGTTGTATTAAGCACATATGTTGTTGTCATAACTTTACTTTCAGTTCTATTAGAAAAATGATCTTGTTGTCTCAACAAGATGCACCTAGTTGTCGCAGTAAAGTTCCCACAACCATAGCTTTGTCAACCGTAACTCAGCTATGGTTATTATAGCATTTAGGTATGTTTGTATTACTTCATACCAGGGACTATAGTTAAAGCAAGGCCCCTGACTTATAAATTTTTAATAATTTTTTTTCAATTATAATGTATATTGTTATAAAAGTGTAATGGTTACAATTTACTTTAGTATTTACAATTAATTATATAAAAAAAGTAAAATTTTAATTAATATATGTCTTGAATTTATATTAAGTACTTGTGTCAAAAGTAGGTCCTACAGCCCTGCTGGGTTTTTCCCAAATACGCTCTGACGCGTCCAGGCCAAGGCATCAAAGGGTCTTTAGTATAATGACTAATTTAGTCCTTTTCAAGGTTTAAAAGGTGTCAGTGCGTTAAAAGTGAGTGAAAAGTGATTTCATTAAATAGACGAAAAATTCGGATACATTCAAAATGTTCTTCAAAATGAGCATGGTGATATTTGTTTAGTTTATAAGCGATGTATAACATATGGTTTTGATCATTTATATCACGCTTATGAACTCAAATGGACCGAAATTTTTGAATGTGTTCTTTTAAAAAATTTGGTTACACCATTTTCTGCCATCCTTCATCAAAATGGAAATGGTGTATTATATGCAACTTTAAAACATAAAATTTAATGGGAAGTTGTTTCCTTCCAAAATTTTTCAATGAAGACAGAAAGTTTTTAGTGCTCTTGGGAAGGTATATCAAATAAAAATTGTAACAGATTTTTATTTTTGCATGAACGCAACGACAGACTGTTTAGATTGATAATGTCAGTAATTGTAATTTGGAAAAAAAAGAAAAAGAATTTTGTTTTTTAATGTTTTTAATGTATGTCATGTATAAATATAATTATTTAAATAATATTTAATAATGTGCAATTCATAATTTATTATACTTTTAAAACGTTTGCTACGATTGTAAGTTGTTGATGAAATAAATAAAAAAAAAAAGTAAATAGGAATTTATATTTCATAATTTTATTTTTTAACGCATAAAATTTTTAAATAATTTCAATTTACTTCTAACTATTATTATAGTTGAGTTAACATAAAATATATAGTTGTGACTACTTTTTCAAGTTTTTGGTAACGTTTATAATATTGCTCAGAGAACTTGTTACTATGTTAAGACACATACGTAATGTGGTTGCCACAACCACATTATGTTTTCAACGATCTATGGAAATTGTTGCACCTGCTGCATATTGTGGTTGTGACAACCACATCATATTTGGAACAACGTTCACATAATGCTGATCCAACTACTCTATGTGGTTGTGACAACCACATCATATTTGGAACAACGTTCACATAATGCTGATCCAACTTCTCTATGTGGTTGTCACAACCACATCATGTTTCGAACAACATCAACTTATGGCTGTTCCACCTACTCTATGTGGTTGTCACAGCCACATCATGGTTCTGTCAAATATTATGATGTTTCTACTGCAACTGCACTGCGGGGAGGCACAACAACTTATTCAGACTCCCACAACAATTCCACTGTATAAATATCAATGTTGTTGCCACAACAAAAAATATTGTTGTCCCATATTTAGCAATTTTATCTTGTTGTGGCAACCACAATTATGGATCTTGCAACCACAGAGTTTTTTCCGTGCACATCCAATGTTGTGCGAGCACTGGCAACATACCAATGTTAATATTATGTTTGAAGATTGTCGCTTATTTTTTTGCAAGAATAGTTGCCAATGCGGGCCCAAAATTTTGTATTTTTATTAATTTTTTTTAAAAAAACACATCCAATGTTGTGCCAGCACTGGCAACATACCAATGTTAATATTATGTTTTTAAGATTGTCATTTATTTTATTGCAAGAATAGTTGCCAATGCTGGCCCAGAATTTTGTATTTTTATTAAATTTTTTTAAAAAAACACATCCAATGTTGTGTCAGCACTGGCAACATACCAATGTTAATATTATGTTTTAATATTGTCATTCCTTTTATTGCAAAAATAGTTGCCAGTGCTGGCCCAAAATTTTGAATTTCTAATAATTTTTTTTAAAAAAACACATCCAATGTTGTGCCTGCACTGGCAACATACCAATGTTAATATTATGTTTTAACATAGTAATTCAATTTATTGCAAGAAAAGTTGACAGTCTGGCCCTAAATTTTGTATTTTTATTAATTTTTTTTAAAAAAACACATCCAATGTTGTGCGAGCACTGGCAACATACCAATGTTAATATTATGTTTGAAGATTGTCGCTTATTTTTTTGCAAGAATAGTTGCCAATGCGGGCCCAAAATTTTGTATTTTTATTAATTTTTTTTAAAAAAACACATCCAATGTTGTGCCAGCACTGGCAACATACCAATGTTAATATTATGTTTTTAAGATTGTCATTTATTTTATTGCAAGAATAGTTGCCAATGCTGGCCCAGAATTTTGTATTTTTATTAAATTTTTTTAAAAAAACACATCCAATGTTGTGTCAGCACTGGCAACATACCAATGTTAATATTATGTTTTAATATTGTCATTCCTTTTATTGCAAAAATAGTTGCCAGTGTTGGCCCAAAATTTTGAATTTCTAATAATTTTTTTTTTAAAAACACATCCAATGTTGTGCCAGCACTGGCAACATACCAATGTTAATATTATGTTTTAAGATTGTCACTTATTTTATTGCAAGAATAGTTGCCAATGCGGGCCCAAAATTTTGTATTTTTATTAATTTTTTTTAAAAAAACTCATCCAATGTTGTGCCAGCACTGGCAACATACCAATGTTAATATTATGTTTTTAAGATTGTCATTTATTTTATTGCAAGAATAGTTGCCAATGCTGGCCCAGAATTTTGTATTTTTATTAAATTTTTTTAAAAAAACACATCCAATGTTGTGTCAGCACTGGCAACATACCAATGTTAATATTATGTTTTAATATTGTCATTCCTTTTATTGCAAAAATAGTTGCCAGTGCTGGCCCAAAATTTTGAATTTCTAATAATTTTTTTTAAAAAACACATCCAATGTTGTGCCTGCACTGGCAACATACCAATGTTAATATTATGTTTTAATATAGTAATTCAATTTATTGCAAGAAAAGTTGACAGTCTGGCCCTAAATTTTGTATTTTTATTAATTTTTTTTAAAAAAACACATCCAATGTTGTGCGAGCACTGGCAACATACCAATGTTAATATTATGTTTGAAGATTGTCACTTATTTTTTTGCAAGAATAGTTGCCAATGCGGGCCCAAAATTTTGTATTTTTATTTATTTTTTTTTAAAAAAACACATCCAATGTTGTGCCAGCACTGGCAACATACCAATGTTAATATTATGTTTTAATATTGTAATTCATTTTATTGCAAGAATAGTTGTCAGTGCTGGCCCAGAATTTTGTATTTGTATTAAATGTTTTAAAAAAGTACATCCAATGTTGTGCCAGCACTGGCAACATACCAATGTTAATATTATGTTTTAAGATTGTCATTCATTTTATTGCAAAAATAGTTGCCAGTGCTGGCCCAAAATTTTGAATTTCTAATAATTTTTTTTAAAAAAACACATCCAATGTTGTGCCAGCACTGGCAACATACCAATGTTAATATTATGTTTTAATATTGTCATTCCTTTTATTGCAAAAATAGTTGCCAGTGCTGGCCCAAACTTTTGAATTTCTAATAATTTTTTTTAAAAAAACACATCCAATGTTGTGCCTGCACTGGCAACATACCAATGTTAATATTATGTTTTAATATAGTAATTCAATTTATTGCAAGAAAAGTTGACAGTCTGGCCCTAAATTTTGTATTTTTATTAATTTTTTTAAAAAAACACATCCAATGTTGTGCCAGCACTGGCAACATACCAATGTTAATATTATGTTTTAAGATTGTCACTTATTTTTTTGCAAGAATAGTTGCCAATGCGGGCCCAAAATTTTGTATTTTTATTAATTTTTTTAAAAAAACACATCCAATGTTGTGCCAGCACTGGCAACATACCAATGTTAATATTATGTTTTTAAGATTGTCATTTATTTTATTGCAAGAATAGTTGCCAATGCTGGCCCAGAATTTTGTATTTTTATTAATTTTTTTTAAAAAAACACATCCAATGTTGTGTCAGCACTGGCAACATACCAATGTTAATATTATGTTTTAATATTGTCATTACTTTTATTGCAAAAATAGTTGCCAGTGCTGGCCCAAAATTTTGAATTTCTAATAATTTTTTTTTTAAAAACACATCCAATGTTGTGCCAGCACTGGCAACATACCAATGTTAATATTATATTTTAATATAGTAATTCAATTTATTGCAAGAAAAGTTGACAGTCTGGCCCAAAATTTTGTATTTTTATTAATTTTTTTTAAAAAAACACATCCAATGTTGTGCCAGCACTGGCAACATACCAATGTTAATATTATGTTTTAAGATTGTCACTTATTTTATTGCAAGAATAGTTGCCAATGCGGGCCCAAAATTTTGTATTTTTATTAATTTTTTTTAAAAAAACACATCCAATGTTGTGCCAGCACTGGCAACATACCAATGTTAATATTATGTTTTAATATTGTCATTCCTTTTATTGCAAAAATAGTTGCCAGTGCTGGCCCAAAATTTTGAATTTCTAATAATTTTTTTTAAAAAAACACATCCAATGTTGTGCCTGCACTGGCAACATACCAATGTTAATATTATGTTTTAACATAGTAATTCAATTTATTGCAAGAAAAGTTGACAGTCTGGCCCTAAATTTTGTATTTTTATTAATTTTTTTTAAAAAAACACATCCAATGTTGTGCGAGCACTGGCAACATACCAATGTTAATATTATGTTTGAAGATTGTCGCTTATTTTTTTGCAAGAATAGTTGCCAATGCGGGCCCAAAATTTTGTATTTTTATTAATTTTTTTTAAAAAAACACATCCAATGTTGTGCCAGCACTGGCAACATACTAATGTTAATATTATGTTTTTAAGATTGTCATTTATTTTATTGCAAGAATAGTTGCCAATGCTGGCCCAGAATTTTGTATTTTTATTAAATTTTTTTAAAAAAACACATCCAATGTTGTGTCAGCACTGGCAACATACCAATGTTAATATTATGTTTCAATATTGTCATTCCTTTTATTGCAAAAATAGTTGCCAGTGCTGGCCCAAAATTTTGAATTTCTAATAATTTTTTTTTTAAAAACACATCCAATGTTGTGCCAGCACTGGCAACATACCAATGTTAATATTATGTTTTAAGATTGTCACTTATTTTATTGCAAGAATAGTTGCCAATGCGGGCCCAAAATTTTGTATTTTTATTAATTTTTTTAAAAAAACACATCCAATGTTGTGCCAGCACTGGCAACATACCAATGTTAATATTATGTTTTAAGATTGTCACTTATTTTTTTGCAAGAATAGTTGCCAATGCGGGCCCAAAATTTTGTATTTTTATTAATTTTTTTAAAAAAACACATCCAATGTTGTGCCAGCACTGGCAACATACCAATGTTAATATTATGTTTTTAAGATTGTCATTTATTTTATTGCAAGAATAGTTGCCAATGCTGGCCCAGAATTTTGTATTTTTATTAATTTTTTTTAAAAAAACACATCCAATGTTGTGTCAGCACTGGCAACATACCAATGTTAATATTATGTTTTAATATTGTCATTCCTTTTATTGCAAAAATAGTTGCCAGTGCTGGCCCAAAATTTTGAATTTCTAATAATTTTTTTTTTAAAAACACATCCAATGTTGTGCCAGCACTGGCAACATACCAATGTTAATATTATATTTTAATATAGTAATTCAATTTATTGCAAGAAAAGTTGACAGTCTGGCCCAAAATTTTGTATTTTTATTAATTTTTTTTAAAAAAACACATCCAATGTTGTGCCAGCACTGGCAACATACCAATGTTAATATTATGTTTTAAGATTGTCACTTATTTTATTGCAAGAATAGTTGCCAATGCGGGCCCAAAATTTTGTATTTTTATTAATTTTTTTTAAAAAAACACATCCAATGTTGTGCCAGCACTGGCAACATACCAATGTTAATATTATGTTTTTAAGATTGTCATTTATTTTATTGCAAGAATAGTTGCCAATGCTGGCCCAGAATTTTGTATTTTTATTAAATTTTTTTAAAAAAACACATCCAATGTTGTGTCAGCACTGGCAACATACCAATGTTAATATTATGTTTTAATATTGTCATTCCTTTTATTGCAAAAATAGTTGCCAGTGCTGGCCCAAAATTTTGAATTTCTAATAATTTTTTTTAAAAAAACACATCCAATGTTGTGCCTGCACTGGCAACATACCAATGTTAATATTATGTTTTAACATAGTAATTCAATTTATTGCAAGAAAAGTTGACAGTCTGGCCCTAAATTTTGTATTTTTATTAATTTTTTTTAAAAAAACACATCCAATGTTGTGCGAGCACTGGCAACATACCAATGTTAATATTATGTTTGAAGATTGTCGCTTATTTTTTTGCAAGAATAGTTGCCAATGCGGGCCCAAAATTTTGTATTTTTATTAATTTTTTTTAAAAAAACACATCCAATGTTGTGCCAGCACTGGCAACATACCAATGTTAATATTATGTTTTTAAGATTGTCATTTATTTTATTGCAAGAATAGTTGCCAATGCTGGCCCAGAATTTTGTATTTTTATTAAATTTTTTTAAAAAAACACATCCAATGTTGTGTCAGCACTGGCAACATACCAATGTTAATATTATGTTTTAATATTGTCATTCCTTTTATTGCAAAAATAGTTGCCAGTGCTGGCCCAAAATTTTGAATTTCTAATAATTTTTTTTAAAAAAACACATCCAATGTTGTGCCTGCACTGGCAACATACCAATGTTAATATTATGTTTTAACATAGTAATTCAATTTATTGCAAGAAAAGTTGACAGTCTGGCCCTAAATTTTGTATTTTTATTAATTTTTTTTAAAAAAACACATCCAATGTTGTGCGAGCACTGGCAACATACCAATGTTAATATTATGTTTGAAGATTGTCGCTTATTTTTTTGCAAGAATAGTTGCCAATGCGGGCCCAAAATTTTGTATTTTTATTAATTTTTTTTAAAAAAACACATCCAATGTTGTGCCAGCACTGGCAACATACCAATGTTAATATTATGTTTTTAAGATTGTCATTTATTTTATTGCAAGAATAGTTGCCAATGCTGGCCCAGAATTTTGTATTTTTATTAAATTTTTTTAAAAAAACACATCCAATGTTGTGTCAGCACTGGCAACATACCAATGTTAATATTATGTTTTAATATTGTCATTCCTTTTATTGCAAAAATAGTTGCCAGTGTTGGCCCAAAATTTTGAATTTCTAATAATTTTTTTTTTAAAAACACATCCAATGTTGTGCCAGCACTGGCAACATACCAATGTTAATATTATGTTTTAAGATTGTCACTTATTTTATTGCAAGAATAGTTGCCAATGCGGGCCCAAAATTTTGTATTTTTATTAATTTTTTTTAAAAAAACACATCCAATGTTGTGCCAGCACTGGCAACATACCAATGTTAATATTATGTTTTTAAGATTGTCATTTATTTTATTGCAAGAATAGTTGCCAATGCTGGCCCAGAATTTTGTATTTTTATTAAATTTTTTTAAAAAAACACATCCAATGTTGTGTCAGCACTGGCAACATACCAATGTTAATATTATGTTTTAATATTGTCATTCCTTTTATTGCAAAAATAGTTGCCAGTGCTGGCCCAAAATTTTGAATTTCTAATAATTTTTTTTAAAAAACACATCCAATGTTGTGCCTGCACTGGCAACATACCAATGTTAATATTATGTTTTAACATAGTAATTCAATTTATTGCAAGAAAAGTTGACAGTCTGGCCCTAAATTTTGTATTTTTATTAATTTTTTTTAAAAAAACACATCCAATGTTGTACGAGCACTGGCAACATACCAATGTTAATATTATGTTTGAAGATTGTCACTTATTTTTTTGCAAGAATAGTTGCCAATGCGGGCCCAAAATTTTGTATTTTTATTAATTTTTTTTAAAAAAACACATCCAATGTTGTGCCAGCACTGGCAACATACCAATGTTAATATTATGTTTTAATATTGTAATTCATTTTATTGCAAGAATAGTTGTCAGTGCTGGCCCAGAATTTTGTATTTGTATTAAATGTTTTAAAAAAATACATCCAATGTTGTGCCAGCACTGGCAACATACCAATGTTAATATTATGTTTTAAGATTGTCATTCCTTTTATTGCAAAAATAGTTGCCAGTGCTGGCCCAAAATTTTGAATTTCTAATAATTTTTTTTAAAAAACACATCCAATGTTGTGCCAGCACTGGCAACATACCAATGTTAATATTATGTTTTAATATAGTAATTCAATTTATTGCAAGAAAAGTTGACAGTCTGGCCCAAAATTTTGTATTTTTATTAATTTTTTTTAAAAAAACACATCCAATGTTGTGCCAGCACTGGCAACATACCAATGTTAATATTATGTTTTAATATTGTCATTCATTTTATTGCAAGAATAGTTGTAAGTGCTGGCCCAACATTTTGTATTTTTATTAATTTTTTTTTAAAAAACACATCCAATGTTGTGCCAGCACTAGCAACATACCAATGTTAATGTTATGTTTCAAGATTGTCATTCATTTTATTGCAAGAATAGTTGGCAATGCTGGCCCAGAATTTTGTATTTTCATTAAATTTTTTAAAAAACTACATCCAATGTTGTGCCAGCACTGGCAACATACCAATGTTAATATTATGTTTTAATATTGTAATTGATTTTATTGCAAGAATAGTTGCAAGTGCTGGCCCAAAATTTTGTATTTTAATTAATTTTTTTTAAAAAAACACATCCAATGTTGTGCCAGCACTGGCAACATACCAATGTTAATATTATGTTTTAAGATTGTCATTCATTTTATTGCAAAAATAGTTGCCAATGCTGGCCCAGAATTTTGTATTTTTATTAAATGTTTTAAAAAAATACATCCAATGTTGTGCCAGCACTGGCAACATACCAATGTTAATATTATGTTTTAATATTGTAATTCATTTTATTGCAAGAATAGTTGTCAGTGCTGGCCCAGAAATTTGTATTTTTATTAAATGTTTTAAAAAAATACATCCAATGTTGTGCCAGCACTGGCAACATACCAATGTTAATATTATGTTTTAATATTGTAATTCATTTTATTGCAAAAATAGTTGTCAGTGCTGGCCCAAAATTTTGTATTTTTATTAATTTTTTTTAAAAAAACACATCCAATGTTGTGCCAGCACTGGCAACATACCAATGTTAATATTATGTTTTAAGATTGTCATTTATTTTATTGCAAGAATAGTTGCCAATGCTGGCCCAGAATTTTGTATTTTTATTAAATTTTTTTAAAAAAACACATCCAATGTTGTGCCAGCACTGGCAACATACCAATGTTAATATTATGTTTTAAGATTGTCATTCATTTTATTGCAAGAATAGTTGCCAATGCTGGCCCAGAATTTTGTAATTTTATTAAATTTTTTAAAAAAATACATCCAATGTTGTGTCAGCACTGGCAACATACCAATGTTAATATTATGTTTTAATATTGTCATTCCTTTTATTGCAAAAATAGTTGCCAGTGCTGGCCCAAAATTTTGTATTTCTATTAATTTTTTTTAAAAAAACACATCCACTGTTGTGCCAGCACTGGCAACATACCAATGTTAATATTATGTTTTAATATTGTAATTCATTTTATTGCAAGAATAGTTGTCAGTGCTGGCCCAAAATTTTGTATTTTTATTAATTTTTATTAAAAAAACACATCCAATGTTGTGCCAGCACTGGCAACATACCAATGTTAATATTATGTTTTAAGATTGTCATTCATTTTATTGCAAGAATAGTTGCCAATGCTGGCCCAGAATTTTGTATTTTTATTAAATGTTTTAAAAAAATACATCCAATGTTGTGCCATCACTGGCAACATACCAAAGTTAATATTATGTTTTAATATTGTAATTCATTTTATTGCAAGAATAGTTGTCAGTGCTGGCCCAAAATTTTGAATTTCTAATAATTTTTTTTAAAAAACACATCCAATGTTGTGCCTGCACTGGCAACATACCACTGTTAATATTATGTTTTAACATAGTAATTCAATTTATTGCAAGAAAAGTTGACAGTCTGGCCCTAAATTTTGTATTTTTATTAATTTTTTTTAAAAACACACATCCAATGTTGTGCGAGCACTGGCAACATACCAATGTTAATATTATGTTTTAAGATTGTCATTTATTTTATTGCAAGAATAGTTGCCAATGCTGGCCCAAAATTTTGTATTTTTATTAATTTTTTTTAAAAAAACACATCCAATGTTGTGCCAGCACTGGCAACATACCAATGTTAATATTATGTTTTTAAGATTGTCATTTATTTTATTGCAAGAATAGTTGCCAATGCTGGCCTAGAATATTGTATTTTTATTAAATTTTTTTAAAAAAACACATCTAATGTTGTGTCAGCACTGGCAACATACCAATGTTAATATTATGTTTTAATATTGTCATTCCTTTTATTGCAAAAATAGTTGCCAGTGCTGGCCCAAAATTTTGAATTTCTAATAATTTTTTTTAAAAAAACACATCCAATGTTGTGCCAGCACTGGCAACATACCAATGTTAATATTATGTTTTAATATAGTAATTCAATTTATTGCAAGAAAAGTTGACAGTCTGGCCCTAAATTTTGTATTTTTATTAATTTTTTTAAAAAAACACATCCAATGTTGTGCCAGCACTGGCAACATACCAATGTTAATATTATGTTTTAAGATTGTCACTTACTTTTTGCAAGAATAGTTGTAAGTGCTGGCCCAACATTTTGTATTTTTATTAATTTTTTTTAAAAAAACACATCCAATGTTGTGCCAGCACTAGCAACATACCAATGTTAATGTTATGTTTCAAGATTGTCATTCATTTTATTGCAAGAATAGTTGGCAATGCTGGCCCAGAATTTTGTATTTTTATTAAATTTTTTAAAAAACTACATCCAATGTTGTGCCAGCACTGGCAACATACCAATGTTAATATTATGTTTTAATATTGTAATTGATTTTATTGCAAGAATAGTTGCGAGTGCTGGCCCAAAATTTTGTATTTTAATTAATTTTTTTTAAAAAAACACATCCAATGTTGTGCCAGCACTGGCAACATACCAATGTTAATATTATGTTTTAAGATTGTCATTCATTTTATTGCAAAAATAGTTGCCAATGCTGGCCCAGAATTTTGTATTTTTATTAAATGTTTTAAAAAAATACATCCAATGTTGTGCCAGCACTGGCAACATACTAATGTTAATATTATGTTTTAATATTGTAATTCATTTTATTGCAAGAATAGTTGTCAGTGCTGGCCCAGAAATTTGTATTTTTATTAAATGTTTTAAAAAAATACATCCAATGTTGTGCCAGCACTGGCAACATACCAATGTTAATATTATGTTTTAATATTGTAATTCATTTTATTGCAAAAATAGTTGTCAGTGCTGGCCCAAAATTTTGTATTTTTATTAATTTTTTTTAAAAAAACACATCCAATGTTGTGCCAGCACTGGCTACATACCAATGTTAATATTATGTTTTAATATTGTAATTCATTTTATTGCAAGAATAGTTGTCAGTGCTGGCCCAAAATTTTGTATTTTTATTAATTTTTTTTAAAAAAACACATCCAATGTTGTGCCAGCACTGGCAACATAAAAATGTTAATATTATGTTTTAATATTGTCATTCATTTTATTGCAAGAATAGTTGTCAGTGCTGGCCCAAAATTTTGTATTTTTATTAATTTTTTTTTAAAAAAACACATCCAATGTTGTGCCAGCACTGGCAACATACGAATGTTAATATTATGTTTTAAGATTGTCATTCATTTTATTGCAAGAATAGTTGCCAATGCTGGCCCAGAATTTTGTATTTTTATTAAATTTTTTAAAAAAATACATCCAATGTTGTTCCAGCACTGGCAACATACCAATGTTAATATTATGTTTTAATATTGTAATTCATTTTATTACAAGAATAGTTGTCAGTGCTGGCCCAAAATTTTGTATTTTTATTAATTTTTTTTAAAAAAACACATCCAATTTTGTGCCAGCACTGGCAACATACCAATGTTAATATTATGTTTTAAGATTGTCATTTATTTTATTGCAAGAATAGTTGCCAGTGCTGGCCCAAAATTTTGTATTTCTATTAATTTTTTTTAAAAAAACACATCCACTGTTGTGCCAGCACTGGCAACATACCAATGTTAATATTATGTTTTAATATTGTAATTCATTTTATTGCAAGAATAGTTGTCAGTGCTGGCCCAAAATTTTGTATTTTTATTAATTTTTATTAAAAAAACACATCCAATGTTGTGCCAGCACTGGCAACATACCAATGTTAATATTATGTTTTAAGATTGTCATTCATTTTATTGCAAGAATAGTTGCCAATGCTTGCCCAGAATTTTGTAATTTTATTAAATTTTTTAAAAAAATACATCCAATGTTGTGTCAGCACTGGCAACATACCAATGTTAATATTATGTTTTAATATTGTCATTCCTTTTATTGCAAAAATAGTTGCCAGTGCTGGCCCAAAATTTTGTATTTCTATTAATTTTTTTTAAAAAAACACATCCACTGTTGTGCCAGCACTGGCAACATACCAATGTTAATATTATGTTTTAATATTGTAATTCATTTTATTGCAAGAATAGTTGTCAGTGCTGGCCCAAAATTTTGTATTTTTATTAATTTTTATTAAAAAAACACATCCAATGTTGTGCCAGCACTGGCAACATACCAATGTTAATATTATGTTTTAAGATTGTCATTCATTTTATTGCAAGAATAGTTGCCAATGCTGGCCCAGAATTTTGTATTTTTATTAAATGTTTTAAAAAAATACATCCAATGTTGTGCCATCACTGGCAACATACCAAAGTTAATATTATGTTTTAATATTGTAATTCATTTTATTGCAAGAATAGTTGTCAGTGCTGGCCCAAAATTTTGAATTTCTAATAATTTTTTTTAAAAAACACATCCAATGTTGTGCCTGCACTGGCAACATACCAATGTTAATATTATGTTTTAACATAGTAATTCAATTTATTGCAAGAAAAGTTGACAGTCTGGCCCTAAATTTTGTATTTTTATTAATTTTTTTTAAAAACACACATCCAATGTTGTGCGAGCACTGGCAACATACCAATGTTAATATTATGTTTTAAGATTGTCATTTATTTTATTGCAAGAATAGTTGCCAATGCTGGCCCAAAATTTTGTATTTTTATTAATTTTTTTTAAAAAAACACATTCAATGTTGTGCCAGCACTGGCAACATACCAATGTTAATATTATGTTTTTAAGATTGTCATTTATTTTATTGCAAGAATAGTTGCCAATGCTGGCCTAGAATATTGTATTTTTATTAAATTTTTTTAAAAAAACACATCTAATGTTGTGTCAGCACTGGCAACATACCAATGTTAATATTATGTTTTAATATTGTCATTCCTTTTATTGCAAAAATAGTTGCCAGTGCTGGCCCAAAATTTTGAATTTCTAATAATTTTTTTTAAAAAAACACATCCAATGTTGTGCCAGCACTGGCAACATACCAATGTTAATATTATGTTTTAATATAGTAATTCAATTTATTGCAAGAAAAGTTGACAGTCTGGCCCTAAATTTTGTATTTTTATTAATTTTTTTAAAAAAACACATCCAATGTTGTGCCAGCACTGGCAACATACCAATGTTAATATTATGTTTTAAGATTGTCACTTATTTTTTTGCAAGAATAGTTGCCAATGCGGGCCCAAAATTTTGTATTTTTATTAATTTTTTTTAAAAAAACACATCCAATGTTGTGCCAGCACTGGCAACATACCAATGTTAATATTATGTTTTTAAGATTGTCAGTAGTAAGGGCCCATTATGGCCAGACATTCGTGACGTCACAGAGTGACGTCACTGGCGCCAGAGTGAGAGAGAAAGAGATAGTGGGATAAAGGGAGTGAGAGAGACAGAGGGGAGGTGCGGGGGAAGGGGCGGGTATTTTATAGCCAGACATTCGTGACGTCACAGGGTGGGGGTAAGGGGAGGGGATAGTGGAATTATGGGATGATTTTTGTGACGTCACAGGTTGTAGTGTGTAAGAGTGGGAGAGAGAGAGGGGGTTAGTGTGAAAAGAGAGATGGCGATAGTTATAGCCAGACATTTGTGACGTCACAGGTTGTGGTGATCGAGGGTGAGGGGTAAGGGGTGGGATGGTGAAATTATAGGAAAAGTTTCGTGACGTCACAGGTGTAATGTGTAAGAGAGAGAGAGAAAGAATGGAGTGGGGGTAATGAAAGAATGAGTTGTCGTGTAGGGGATATCCAATCAGATTGCGTCCTATAAGTGACCACAATGGACACTATTATAATAATTTTAGTGGGTGGTAGTAGTCGAATATTGGAGCCAATGAGATGATGTCCTATATACAACAAGAATACAGGTTATTAGAGGAAGGTTTGAAAAGTGCGATAATGAATTCAGAATGGAAATTTGGGTGAAGGTATTGTTGTGCTCGGTCCCAGCATCTGGGACTAGAATAGAGAGTGGTAAACAGATGGAGAGAGGTAGAGGGGGGTAGTGAAGAAGAGAAGCATGAAAAACGCGTCTGAATGACTAGCTGGCAAAACAAGGGAGAGCAAGTGATGCGGCAGTGAGTTAGAGGGGCAGGGGGAGAGAAGAATAGGAAAGGAACAAGCTTGCCAGGTATGCAAGTGTTTCCCTAAAATAAGAAATATGCAAAGAGTTGAGAAACTAGAAACTTGAAATATTCTACGAGTTGGAAAAAAAAAATTCGTCCAATATTGAAATTTTTTATTTGAATTTAATTTAAAACATTTATAATTATTTAAAATAATTATGAAAAATACTCAATAAATTAATAAAATAATTTATATTAAAAAAAAAAAAAAATTACCTACCTCAAGATTCGAACCCTCGACTTCTGAGTTGGCAGTCCGATGTGCTAGCCACCTGACCACTATGGCTGTGTAGAGACTTAATAGACAGATTTAGTGAGTAAAACTATTATTTTTTTTTTAGTGTCTGAATTTTCTCAAAACTTATATTCTGAAATATTTTTAAATTTATTTCTTTTACGAAATATTAAACTATCTTAACTTAATATGAGGTTAGGTGAAATAAAATACTGTTTTTAAAGTTACGATATTTATTTGTCCTTTTTAAAAAAAAAAAAATTACATTCTAACATAACCAAACTATATGAACTAATTAATAACATAAGATAGGTTAAGTGACGAGAGAACTATAATTAATTATTACGTGTACATTTATTAAGATATTTTAGAATGACCACGGAGAGACGTAAAAACATTTCAAACAACATGTTCACAAGCGACGCAGCATATTTTCGAGTTTATTCTATACATTTAACAAGTATTTCGAGACGAGCACGATTGGACACAGCGATGAAGGTGAATATTATTACTGTGAGAGTGAAAATAATATCCACCTTGGAAACTGTGTAATTTTTTTTTAAACATATTATTACAATTATTATTATTATTATTAACCTTTTTTAAAAGTTGTCTATAAAAACAATAAACAATAGAATCATTTTTCACAAAATTTGTGGTAAAAAGTTTAATGAAATCACACAAACTGACACCACTGCACATATAAAAGAGAAACATAATGCAAAACTGACCACATACATCAGCAGAGAAACTTTGTAATTGTTCTGTGTTCCACTGGTATACGGTGCAGTTTCGACGCAAACAATCAACATGTTCAGGAATACGAGGCGGAAAACCGTAGCTGTCGAAGAAGGTTCCTCGGCCATGTTTATCGATAAAGATGGCGATCCAGTGCGTTCCAGGTTTTCGATATCCATCAGTATTAACAATAATAGAGACCGGTTTCATCATGACCCTCGGAATCCGATCCGCTGGAAACACCCCAATTGTGCTTCGTGGAATTTGATGAAGCACTTGCAAAATCTGAAGACTGTTCATTTTTGACTTTTAAAAATGGGCTTTCAAGTGGTGGAAAATTTTCCAGTATTTTATTTACCTCGACTGAGGTGGGTGATTTCATTTCTATACCAGCTGTTATAATTCCTGCTGCTTTTAATTTTTCTTTTAAAAGACTTTCATCATCAAAGTTGACATTTTTTTTTTTTTTATTAATTAGTGAAAAGAAATTTTTTTTTTCTTTTAGCGATGTTTTTGGTGTATCGATGCCACCGTATTCAGCCACATCAGTACCAATTGGTGGTAATATTAAAACTGGATCAGATTTTTGCTGTAGTAACCATTTTTTCACTTTATAGGCATTGTTCACAGCACAAACAAAAGTTTTTTCTTTTTTAAATCCGTGATGTAGGCAGAATTCACTAGTTTGTTCAAGATTCTTGAAACCTGGACATGTAAATAATTCCAAGTTAATAATCTGACGACTCATAATGTCCTGTAGTAGTTTTGCTTTTTCTTGCCCTCGAGTATAAATTTTTCCCGCTGTTCTTGCAACATTGCGCAAGTTTGCGTGTAAAAATTTAAGTGGCACGTCTCCTTCGAACCATTCAATACCATGGAAGGAGCAAGTTAACCAGTTATTTTGTTGTTTCGCACCGGGTGATAATTCGGTAAATGGAAATGGTGGTGATGATATCCAATGACCAACAAAGTTATCATTTAATGCAACAACAGCCACTTCTTTCTCCATAAATTCTCCATTAGCACCACGAAAACCCTGGATATCAATAACGAAATCCATCACTTAACAATAATATTGTAATTTAATGCACAGGCATTGTCCACACTACTCCGCAGACAAGAAAGAAATGAACTTCTTTCTACTGGCTTATATACATTTTAATGAGTGATGCAATAGCTGATAAACTGATGTAATAGAGATAAGAGAAAATTTCCAAATTTAGAAATACCATATGTTACTCTAAGCACCAAAGTCAACAATAACCTGTCGCGACGAGTCTATTTCTAATACATTATCATACTCTGCATATACAATGCAGTTTATAGTATTTTCCAATGGTTCCTCAAAACGAACTTCAATTCTCACACTACCGTTTTTCACAAGATTCCAATGTGAATAACAATTTGCAGATAGATCAGGCGTTAAATCGAAAGCAAAAAGACAAAATCCTTCACTGTAATCAGAACGATCAATGTCATTACCCTCATTCAGAAAATGTATTCCTGTACCAGTAAACAGACTTTGATAAGCCTCGACAAATAGTTTTTTTTTACTAAAATCAGGTTGTAGAGGTTTGGATGGTAGTTGCATACCATCAACATACAGTGAGAGAAAATTAATTTTATAATTTTTAAAATTAAATGGATTAAGTTTTGTGTTTCCATTAAAGGCTTTGTTATCAACAAATCCTATTATTACTCTTTTTGGTAGTTGACCAAGGATAACGTTATCAAGGGTGTCACCATGTACACCATTGTGTAATGTAAAAGATTTTACCTCTACTCGTGTGATTGGATACTTTGCCGTACCATGAGAAAGTGCTTTTGTATGTGCCAGTAAAATACCAGGACTTATTTTTGCACGACGTACGAGAAGAGATGCTTCGGTAATGTGAATGTTACATCGGTTAGTTGGATCCATCAGGACAAAAGAATTTTTGTTACGCACTAAACGAAGACGCATTTCCACTCCATTTAAAAGAAACTTATTTTGGTTAAATATGTCACAATGCAAATGACCAATCAAATCGATTGACCCATCATGAGATAAATATTTTCTTCGTTTTTCAAGACCTGTGTCAGTACTATCTATATCATCCATTTTCTCCGCAGTGTCTACAATCCACAGAGATGAGGTTAGGTGGCTATTTTTTGCTTGTGGGCCGTAATTAAGCAGGGTCTCCAGGTAAGCTCTGTATGCATATGCATTGTTTTGTGGTGAGATAAGTTTTTGGTTAAAATATACATCAACCTGATTAAATAATGAGTGTATTAAATTATTTACAACACCAACTTTTTTTAGTGTGTCATTAGGTAACTCGGCAGTATTATTCCCTTTTAAATCAACACGTATGCTTAGCATAGTGTGCGCAAGATCTATGTATTCTTCTCCATGACCAGGTATAACAAATTCTATAGGGGAGTCGTCGCTTAACGAAGAAACTGGTTTATAGTGAATCCATTGTGAGGTCTCGATAGATGTTTGTGTAGGTGGTAGTGAGAATAGGTCAAGCTCTGTTTTCAAACATTCACAAGAGTGAGAGTGTAGAAAAGACATTTTTTTTACTTTATTTATTTATTATCAAATATGTCAATAAATTTTCGATTTTTTACTTTTTGTGTTTTAGGCTTCTTTCCTTTTTTTCTTACTACCCGTTTCTTATTTTTTTTTGTAGTTTTTTTAATTTTTTTCTTTTTTAGAGTTTTTCTTTTTGTTGTTTTTTTTTTATTTTTCTTAGTACTAGTCTTTTTCCTGCTTACTTTTCTTTTTCTTTTAACAGCTACTTTACGCTTGGTCTTTACCTCTCCGAGTACATTATTCAACTGAGCTCTCAATTTTTTTGTATTAATTTTATAACCAGAACCATTCATGAGATTTTCAATTTTATCAAAAGCTTTTCTTTTTAAATTTTCACGACTTTCATTAAAGCGTGTTTTTATTGCTTGTTTAAATGGTATATTACTCTCAACATCATCAAGCGTGTTAAGACCTGCATGCAATGCTTCTCTACCAACAACACGTGCACCTCGTGTCAATACTGGTAATACACGACGAAAAAGCCCACCAAGAAAACTGCCAATGCCGTGACCTCTCTGATATGGAGATCCGACATAAATTTTTGATATTCCCCCCTTTCCAACCTGCGTGGTGTAATATTCGATATAATGAGACATTTTACTTAATCAATTTTTTTGAAATGTAGTGTCACTGTCAGAGTTCCAAACTCGAATGGTATGGGCAAGCCAACATGATCTCTTATATCAATTTCTATTGTGCGGAATTGTGTGCGAATAAGTGGAATATAATTCGGAGATGATAATTGAGTAACTTGTGTAGAAGCGAAAATATAATTTCGAGTATCAACAGGAATAATTCGTAAGAGAGGTGTCTGCACGTCACCTGTTATTCGAGGCTCGCATACGTCACAATAGACAAACATCTTCTCCGGTAGTCCACGTGCCATGCTGACAGGGTGTTTAGCATAATAGGAACTGCTGGGTAATATTTTCTCAGGTGAGAAACCGAGAATACGAGATACCTTTTCACTAATAACTAGAAAATGCTGTCCATCCAATTTACATTCATTTTTACATATTCTTTCAACTTTGACATATCCATTTCCATCGTCTTCAAAAGACAACATTATATGCTTTTGTCCAATTTCCGTCTGGTTTATCGCTGCTATTAGGTCTTTAACTTTATTGTACACACCTGGCCTAAAAATAGAGACTACAGGTTGACACCATGCACCAGTAAGCACACCAGCTGAATTGTATTCATCTCTAATAGTGTTATCAGCAATTTCATTTGTCTCAGTGTTACTTTTCAAAAGAAAGGGTAGTTTATATTTTTCAAGTAAATTTTCTCCATCTATTGTTAATTCTTTTTTATTTTTTTTATTAATAAAATTTTTTGCCTCATTGTCAGCGTTTGATACCAGTGACATTAGTGCAATACGGTTTTCAATTTTATCTGAATTTTCATCTCTTATATGTAAAAATGTGCGAGGAAATTGTATTTCTGTAAGTGCAATAGCCCATCGACCATTAAGTCTAATTTCATGAGGAAGTTGAGTAATAAAATGTGTAGTTGTGTTATGAGGGAAATATTTCATACTGCTATTACTAGGTAAGATTAAATAAAATTGATCTGATTCCATTATTGTACATCAATTTTATTTATTCGTTTATTTTTTCATTAAATCAGAAGCAGGTATCCACGAATTAAATTTACTAGGATATCCCTGCCACTTTACAAGTAATTGTTTTTTTGTACCTTTACCCTTGCTTCGAATTATTTTTTCAATAATGAATTCAGTATCTCTAAGAATATTTTCTCTCTTAACGACTGAAAGTTCTCGTTCATAGAAATGTCCTTCTATAACCTCCCCCGCCAAGTCATTCAGCTCATAGACAACAGGTGAGTGGTCTCTTTCTTTAAAAACACGCTTTATGACGAAAATTTCTTCCGTCCAACCTGCTTCATAACCTTTCTCAAACACACCTCTCTCTCTACTGATTCGTACATAATCGCCAGGTTTGTATTTAGCTTTTTTCTCACCGTGTAATAAATTTTTATCATATTTTTTAACAATATTTAAATACGCTGCTCTTGCATTTTTTAAAGTCACTGCAGATGGACGCATTTTTGTAGCTGAATGTCGTGCATTATTATACGCATGTACAATTTGTTGTAAAACATCTATGTATCGATGTGTATTGAGATACGTAAAATATCTCCACATACGTTCTTTAAGTGTACGATTAAATCTTTCAACTATGGCTGCTTTATGGTTTGGATCGCGTACAGGGCGAAACCTTATTTCGTGTTTTAATAAACATTGTTGAAACTCTTTAGCTAAAAATTCTTTTCCTCTATCACTTTGCACACATTGAGGAATTCTCTTTCTCTCGTTTTTATCGAGTATACGTTCAAATGCATTTTTCACCTCATTTCCAGATTTATTTTTCAATGGTTCTACCCATGCGTATTTACTCAACACGTCAATTACTACAAGTAAATATACATAATTATCGTTATAATCTTTCAAATTTTTTAAATCAACCAAGTCAACTTCCCAAAGATCATCAATATTTGTAATATTATAAAAAGCACGTTGAAATTTTCGACGTGTAGGGATATGTAAATTATACACATCTTGACTTTTTAACCAATCAATTACATTTTTTCTTGACACTTTACCACGCACTGCATTTACTAGTTTTTCAATTCCAGAAAAAGAAGCCTCATGTAATGGATTGTAATAAATTTCTTCTAAAATTTTCATGGTTTAAGTAAGAGAGAAAACCATTTACCTTTTTCTTCTTTTTTTAAATTTTGCCTGATACGATTTCGACTCCTACTCCTGTGTCGTTGTGAGCTGTGATTATTATTATTATTCTTATAGTCATTATCAGTTGAGGATGATGAATCTTCATCTTCTGTTAAAAGCGGATGCTGTGGAACAGAATTTCGAGTTGTCACTTTCTGTAAATGAATATTTGAAGAACCTGTCATTACAGTTTTTTTCCAGTATTCCCCATTTGTCACAATTTCACGTGAAATACCGATCTCATGAAGGAAAGAGGCAAACTGATGTCTTCCCACAGGATTCACACTTTTTCTATATCTTAATGCATCGTTTATCAAGTCAACAATATTAGATTTTGCTAATTCTTTACCATCAATAAAAACAGTCCCGCGTTCGTTCCATCTGAAACGGTTACGTAAATCGGGTTTACTAAGACGTTGTAATAGTGATGCTCCTTTGAGGTTAAAAGTTTTGGGTACAGTAGCAAGAATATCAGCAATATTAATTGAATCTTCAGTATTATCATTATCATTATTATCATCTATATTACTTTTATCATCGTCAGAATTTTTTACATTTTTTTTACTTGTACTTTCTGATTTCGTTTTAAAATTTTTGTAAAAAAGATATTTTTGCAATACTTGTTGGTACATATTCCATTTCTCACGTTCATCTTTAAAAAATGGTGAGTTTAAAATTTGACTCATTTCACTGTCAAGTCGACTCGTAACATTTCCAGGTGTTTGGATACTGTTAGACGGTGTTTGAAATACATTATCAGCAAAAATATTTTCAGTGTGATTTTTTGTTTTCATATTAGCCCCGGTATTAGAATTATTTGTAAAAGTATGAAAATTACTAGTATTAGTTAAAGAAGAAGATTGTTGTTGTTGTATTTTTTCAATTTGTTCGCTAGGAACTAATACCATTTTTCTTGCGTGTTCCATAACCTAAAATTCTGATATTCATCATGCAAATAGGTTTGATAGAACACTACCAATAATTGGTGCAAGTAGTAATGGTAAAAACCCACTCCCTTTTTGTAAAATAAAATGTTTTTTCTTTTTCCAATTTCCCGATGGTTCTGCTAATTTTCGTAATTTTTTTCTGTGTTTTTTCAATTTTTGTTTTTCAGACGATTTTAACGGTATATTTCCAGCTAGAATATTTAACGCACACTCACAAATACACTTGATTAATTTATGATTGGCTGATGATAAAATTGCTCGTTTTTGACTAGTATCAAGATGATATATTGCATTTAATGCGGCAGCGTTTTTCACGCCAATACACTTACATACACTCGACGCCATTACAATCTTACAACTGGTACCTGATCATTTGTATCAAGTCTTTTTATACTTTTTATTGGCAAATAAACGTAAGAAAAATCGTCTGAAGGAAATATATTGGTTCTGAAACGACAATTATCAGGTGTCGACTGTTTAAGGTCAAGAAAAAGATAACCATGCGGTTTTGAGGTTGCATCGTGATAAGCCTCTTGTAAAAAGCGTGGATTCTCAGGGTAAATTTGGCGAGCAAGATGTTGAAACTGTGCGCGATCCCTAGGATTTTTAAAGACAATAATATAATTTGCATTCAGCGAGATATCTCTTTGTCCATGACCCTGATGAAACAGATTTTGAGAGATAAAAACTACACTGAGATTTTTGTGGTGACTACCTTTAGTGAAGAGATCGACAATTGTATTATTTGACGATTCTCGCATAAGATCGTCAATAATTATTAATTTTGGACACTCATTATCACTCGAGTAATCAACTGGTTGTGGTAATCCTTCTTTAAATTCTATTTTTTTACCATATTCAGAGTACCCATGTTGCCATTCTGAATAATAAAACAGTATACGAGTAAAATGTACATTACACATACTATGAATATTTTTTAAAAATTTTTTTACAAAAAATGTCTTTCCACAACCAGTTGGACCACAAATCATTGATGTAAACGGGTGTTTCCATCTCGTATCCATCTTTCTTACTAAGTAGATAATTAATTTGATACTCCTTTTAAGAAATTATTTCTAAACAAAAGTAATTAATGATATGCTAGCGCATGCGCGTATATGTAGTTCGGAACCACATCAGCTGATTTTGGTTCCGCACGCACACCAGGCTTGATAAGCTTATTTAAGCCTGGTTTGTACGCCGAATTCATGCTTATTTTCGGCGTCATGCGCATCTCGCCTTTTATCAGCTTGTCAAGGCGAGACCGCGACGCGCCGCGACGCCCGCCGACGCCGACGCCCGCTGCTACGCTTACCTTTTTCCATCTTTTTCTTCTTCTTTTTTTTTTCCTTCCACACTTTGTTTTTAATTTAACGATTTATCAAAGTTTAAAGAAGTATTTCAGAATTATTGTTTTTGTTAAACATTGAAATGTTACAGTAGTGAGAGAAAATTAATAAGTTTAAATCAAAATAGTTCTAGATAGCATTTTTATTATTATTATTTTATTACTTTTGATAGACTTTTAACTAGGTGAAAAGGTTTACAAGAAAAAACACACGACTCACATGTATATATTCGTTATATTGAATAATAATTTTATTTCATTTAAATTGTGTACAATAACATAAATTGTGTAAGGTTAAAATTGTTTATGATAATAATAATTTTACAATAACATATTATCTGAACAAAATGACGAAAAATAGTTTTTAAGAGTCATTCGCTTCTTTTTTTTTTTTTTTTTCTCGTAACTTCTGACCTATAGCTAGAGACAGAAACGATGTTAAAATACACGAAATTTCGCAAAACACAATTTCAAAGTAACGGTTTACAAACTCAAGTGGTAACTGTTCTTTAACTTTTTCTTTAAAAAATGGAAATTTTACATTCAATAACTGGGTTATAAATTCACTAGATGGTTTCACAATATTTTGCGAATCCAAATAAGAAGACATCTCACTAATAAAAATGTCTTTACACAGTTTAACGTCGTCAGCAATTCTTCGCAACTGTTTTACACGCTCGTCGATACATATAACCAACTTGGTTAACCCTTCAAATGTAGCCATTTGCATCACAATGTTGTTGGAAAAATGATACTCCTTCTTCCCATTCGTGATGTCCAGCAGTGAGTTTTCATCATAATCATTACCAGTAGATTTACCAATTAAAATTGCTCGTGTATTATACGAAGTGGTGAAAATTAATACACATCTGCCAATTCTAACAGCTTCTGGACGAGGATCACCACCACATGATGTATAATTACTTCTTCCATCCAGATATGCACAAATTATATCAAATTTTTGTTGTAGATCCAACCATTCTTCAAAATGTAACGAAATTCCACGAGATCGTTTATCGGTGAAATGAATGGCTGGTAAAAAATCTCCTCCATCTTGTATTTCAAGACCAACAGATATTTTTTTTGAACAAGAGTTATTCAAGTCATAACTCGTAACAAAAATCATAGGATGAAGTGGTAAAGGTTTAAATTTCTTTTGCGATCTCACACCACTATTGCAGTTGGATGTTGAAAATGCCATTTCTTCAGGATATTTACGTTTTTTTTGCACTCCCGAATAATTTACACTTAGATCAACTGGTGCTTGTGTATCGTCACTATCAAAATCATATGTGGCAGCAGACACGATTTTTGAGAAAACACCCGCCATGGTGACTATAGAGATACAAATTTCAGAATAACATGAGTGTAAGATCATACCACTTCTTTTATAGATGTTGTGTGAAACAAGTCCGAGCATGTTATACTCATAACAGGTGTTAGATATACCAATTATCATAATCATAATAGAGAGAATTTGACTATCCGGTTATGATACGTTATCTTTAAAATCATGTTAATACAAGTTTAAACTCTTATTATTATTTTTCAAAATTGAAATTGTTAATAAAACATATACTTTTAAATTCTTTAGAAAACAGCGTGTAATAATAAAAATATAGGATAAAAGAAAAATTTAACCTGAAAGTGCATTAAATACGTCTTGAGTAAACGCAAATTAAAATGTTTTATTATTATTATTATTATTATTTTTATTTATTTAATCAGGATGTTAAATTCTCTTATTTTATACTGACAATTTTTAACATTTTCAAAACTTATTTTTTTTTTCAGAAAAATATAAGATATAAACTGTATTCAGCAAGATATTAAACTCTAGTTTGAATATTGTAATTTCGTTAATAGAAAAGCGAATATTGTAGGAAACAGATCATTTAGGGTCTATGTAAATGAATAGGTAGCCTGTATTGTACACTAACAAACCCCTGTAGCGCAAGTCGCGACCAAGTGTAAACATCAACCGAGTAAGATAAAAGTTCTGCCAGACATACTTTCACTTTTGTCATCATAAAAATTTAAATAAGAGTATGTTTTTCAGAATATATGAAGGGTATGTTTTTACAATATATGCAACACTTCTTTGGTAATAAAGAAACAGTTTTTAGCATATCCCACTCTTTTTCTGAGCAGTTTCTTATAAATTTGAAAACGCCCATTTTTCTGCTGATTAAAAAGTCTTTTGGCTAGTCCAACCTTCTCCTATGGGGTGGTGGAAATATGAAAATTTATAAAACTGAAACTCAATGTGAGAAAAGCACAGTTTCCGTTGAGACATCGAGCTAGAACATCTCAAAAAAAAATTAACTACACAAATTCGCTATGAATACCCAAAAAGTTTCCGAACAAACCGGCGCGATGAACGAAGCGATTTCCGAGTTTCGGAAATTCATCGATATTTTAGAGACGGGCTTAAACGCGGGTGATTTTTCGAAAGAAAAACTCCAACTTTTAACGTGTCAAACGTTAAATTTTATGAGCACGAAGGGATTAAATTCCGTGAAACCTTTGGTCGCAAATGACCAGTGGTTAAAAATGCACGTAGAGAGTTTAATAAATTCTCAAACAAAAATTGAAGAACAGTTTGGGAAAAGAAATGGCATTTCTGGTAAGTAAAACTTAAATAAAATTAATAAATACCTAATAAATAAAAATTGATATTTTATTAATGATTAATTTTATTTTTCAGTTATCACTCGTGTTCAAGATGAAGTAATTAATCAAGTTGAAGAAATGGTACCTTTACCATTACCAAGTACAACATTATCACCACCACCGCCACCGTCACCACAAACAACAACAACAACAACAACAACAACAACAACACCACTACCTCAGCAAATACCGTTACCACCACCTGATTCGCAACACTCTTCACTTTCCTTATTTTCTACACCGGAATCCCCACCACTAGCAACTTCGACTCCTATAACATCAAGACTATCAATCCTAAGAAATATCTCACCTTTTGATTTAGTTGGAAGGTACAATATATGTACTCAACTTCCAGAATATTTCACCGATGAAGATGAGGGGGATACATTTGAGGATGAGAGGCAGCGCGAGTTGAGGTTGGAGGAAAGTGAAGAAGAGGAAGAGGTAGTTTTGGATAGAGTGTCAGTTGCAAGTGATAGTAATAGTAATGTGTACAGTGAAAGATCGTTTGACAGAAACAGTGACACGAACCCGATCGAAATTGTAGATCTGGTTAGTAGTGACAGTGAAAGTGGTAATTCGGCTGTCAATCGGACCCCGATTGACCTCTCACACTGGATTAGAGAGATAACCCGACCTCAAGATGGTGAACGCGAGTTTGTTAATGGTGATCTTGACCTTCTATCAAACAATGGTGAGTACATTTTTATTTGTAAAAAAAAAAGAGTATAAATGACAGAGTAGACAAATTTTAATTTTTAATAATATTTAATTTATTACTAGTGTAATATAATTGTATTTTTTCATTATCGGATTTGAAATTTTAATATATATTTTTATAACATGATATTAATCCAATTAGTGTTTTATTAATTTTCGAAAAATTAACTCAAAATCTGAATTTATATTCATTTCTAAAAATTTTTTATTTAAGCTACTTATCATCATTTTAGTTTTGACAATACTTTTAATTCACATATAATTAAAAAGTTAACCTGATCAATACACACTCGGTAATAATAAATATAATAAAATTTTATCAATAAGAATTAAAATAATGAAAGAAAAAAAAGCTAAGAAATATTTTTTAATACTATTAGTATTTTTATAACGGTGTTAATCTGTATCTCTGTCTGTGTGTGTGTGTCTGTATATAGAAATCGTGACTGTCCAAAAAGGGTATGGAGTAGATGCGCAGAATGACGCAACACCTGGGCCATCTCGCGCAAGTGAAATTAATAATAGAGATGGTGATTTTAATGACTCGCCTAAATTTCAAATTATAGAAAAAACTAGTTGTTTCAATCAGAAATTTAAATTACGTGGTGACGATTATTTAATTAAATTCGCAAAATTACCAGATAAAATAATTAACCCAATCGAATGGGTCGAATCTGCTTTGCGGGGAATTTTCAATTCTATTATTGTAAATTATGACCCCTCGGATTTTGTCGGTATTAAATTTAACTCTGATACTTTTACTAAATCGTGTGGGTTTCTTTCGATTCGAGAAGTTAGAGATTTTAATTTCGAGGATTTCTGGGGAATTTTTTTTTCAGTAGTCCAAAGTGCCGAACAGTTTACTTTTGACGATAGCTTTAGGTTAAACGTTCAATGTATACAAAACATTAATGGTGGTGCGTGGAATGAGCTTTCTGAAAAAAATGTGAAAAAAAGGTCCATATTAACTATAAAAAATAATGATTTTTCATGTCTTCCACGTGCAATTGTTTCTGGAATAATATACGCTGTACGTGGTAATATTCGCGAGGGCCCGGTACACCAAAAGTGGCTAGATGTAAGAAAAGATACCCGGAAGCTTCAGACAAATTTGGCTGTCATGTTAATGAGAAACTCTAATGTTAATAATACTCAAGGTGGTTGTGGTATTAATGAGTTAATTAAATTTCAACAATATTTGGTTCAAGAGAGTGTAGTTTTAAGAGTTTTTGACTCAAAAGAATTTTCCCGTGGGGGTGAGCCCGCTTTTGATGGAATTAAATATTTTATTGAAAGAGGGGAGAACCCGACATTTTCTGTTCATCTACTGCATAATAGTATTAATCGTCATTACGATACAATTTTAAGTTTAACGGGTGCTGCAGTGAGTAGAGGATTTTGCATTCCCTGTAACCAGAGTTACAGAAGAGAATGCGAACACAGATGTTCTCACAAATGTCACGCATGTTTTTCACAACCACCTTGCTTAAAGACTAATTGCGATCAAACGAGTAGGCGTAAATGTGATTCGTGTTTACGTCGATTTTTTAATGACGCATGTTTTAATCGACATTTACACCCAGATTCCTATTCACTTAATAAATCTATATGTGCAACATTGCGAATTTGTAACTCGTGTTCACGTTTGGTTAATCTTAGTAAAACGAAAGAACATGTTTGTGGTCTTTCTTATTGTCAGGTTTGCAAATGTGATCGCGAATTTAATCACAATTGTTTTATGACGGTGGCAAAGGAGAGTGATTCAAATAAAATTAATTCCGATGGTACACATAAATTCCCTGTTATTTTTACATTTTTTGACTTTGAAACTCAGCAAAATCAGACTGTAGAAGGGACCGAGTCTGTTAATGTACACAAACCAAACCTTTGCGTTGCTCAGCAGGTGTGCACCTTTTGTGTTGACAACCAAGACATCTCACAAGTGTGTCAGGAGTGTGGTATACGTGAATATATTTTCGACGGTGAAGACCCTGTACATGATTTTGTTGAGCTTGTTCTACGACCAGTTAAAAAATTTAAAAAAATCATTTGTATAGCACATAATGCTCGAGGATATGATTCTCAATTCATCCTCGCTTATCTTGCAAAGCATCATACTCTTAAAAGTAGTGATCCCATTCTTTTGCAAAACGGTACAAAAATTACTACGATGCAAGTAAATAAAACTATTTTTATCGATAGTTTGAATTACTTACATCTTCCCTTATCAGCGTTGCCATCTGCATTTGGTTTAAAAGGAGTGGGGGAAAAAAAGGGGGTATTTCCTCATTTGTTTAATATCCCTGAGAATAAAAATTATATTGGCAATTTACCTGATAAAAAATTCTATTCCCCTGATACAATGAGTGAAAAGGCACGAGTAGAATTTTTAAGATGGTATGCTGAAAAAAGTGCAGATCGTTCATATAAATTTAATCTCAGGGAGGAGTTAATTGATTATTGTAAAAACGATGTGGATATTTTACGATGTGCGTGTTTAGCATTTCGAAAAATATTCCTTGAGTATGGTAGTGTTTGCCCATTCACTGACGCTGTTACTATAGCCTCTGCTTGTAACAGATTTTTTAGATCACACTGTTTGCAAGAAAACAGTATTGCAATTATTCCGAAAGGGGGTTATAGATGGGCCAATAATCAATCTAAAATAGCAATCGAATGGCTTTTGTCTGTTGAGAAAAGGGATGGGATCACTATCACACACGCAGGAAGAAACAGAGAACACAGACTTATTGAAAATATCCTTGTCGATGGATATTATGAAAACGCAGCCAAAACAACTCGTCGTGTGTATCAATTTCACGGGTGCTATTGGCATGGATGTATTAAATGCTATACAATAAATAGGGATCAAAAACTAAATAACACAGAGTTAACAATGGATGACAGGTATGCAAATACACTGGCTGCGTCAGATAAAATTCAAAATTGTGGTTATGAGCTTTCTCAAATGTGGGAATGTGAATTTAATCGTTTAAAAGAAAATGACGAGGAATTAAAAACGTTTTTAAAAAACCACCCTATTTTAAAAAAAAACAGAGTACTAAACCCACGCGACGCATTTTATGGTGGTCGAACTGGCAATACCAAGTCATTTTATAATGTAAAGAATGATGAAATAATTGAGTATAAGGATGTTTGTTCTTTATACCCTTTTATTTGCAAAACTGGAAAGTTCCCAGTAGGACACCCTGAAATTTATATTGGTGAAGATTGTCGAAAATTAACAGGTGATAATAATAATCTCACCAATGTCGAGGGTTTAATACTCTGTTCAATTTTACCTCCTCGTAATTTGTACCACCCTGTGCTACCTGTTCGCCAGCATGGCAAGCTCATGTTTACACTCTGTCGCTCATGCTGTGACTCTCTCGAGCAGGGTCAATGCACTCACGAAGACGAGACACAGCGTGTGCTTGAGGGTACATGGGTCTCTGACGAGATAAAAGAAGCCGTAAAATTAGGCTATCGTATTGTTCAAATTTATGAAATTTGGCAATACAAAACCACTCAATACAACCCGGTTACCCGCGAAGGAGGTTTGTTTGTGTCTTATATAAATAAATTTCTGAAAATAAAACAAGAAGCGGATGGCTGGCCATTGTATTGTACAAATGAAACTTTAAAACAAGAATATTTAGCTCGTTATGAACAGGCAGAAGGAATACGATTAAATCCCGAAAACATTAAAAAAAATCCTGGACTGCGTTCAGTTGCAAAACTATGTCTCAACTCTTTCTGGGGTAAATTTGGACAGCGTGAGAATTTATCTCAGACATCAGTTGTACGTACACGCTCAAAGTTATTAGAAATGATAACTTGTCCGGATATTGAGATTAGCGATATCATACCCGTTAACGAACACTCGCTCTATGTTTGCTGGAAGTACAAAAACGAATCTTGTACTCCTCCACCCAACACAAATGTTGTAATAGCGGCCTACACTACTGCACAAGCCCGTTTAAAATTGTATAGCTATCTTTCTAAACTAGGTAAAAGAGTGTTATATTATGATACAGACTCGTGCATATACGTAAGTCGCAATACACCATTAGAGTACAAACTTCCAGTAGGTACACTTTTGGGCGATCTAACCGACGAAATTGAAAAAGATTATGGTGTTGGTAGTTATATTTCAACTTTCGTCTCTGGAGGTCCAAAATTTTACTGTTATAAAGTTAGAGCAGCTGACGGATCTGAACCCAGTGTTTGCAAGGCTAAGGGTATTACATTAAATTTCAAAAATTCAAAATTAATTAATTTCAACTCGATCCGCGACTTAGTGATTTTGAATGAAAACCCGATATCAGTTTCCTCAAGAGTGATTCGCACCACTCGATTACACGAGGTCGTAACACGTGATGAAACCAAAACATGTAGAGTCGTTAATATGAAACGACGCA